>OX393566.1:23568673-23667114 GCA_947652115.1 Blastomussa wellsi | reverse complement strand
ATTCCAGGAGCCTTTGCGAATTTACGAATCGGACTTTTTTAATAATTGAGCAGCTTGTAGGGCAGATATTTCAAACAACAATAAAGCTTAATATTTAAATAGTAAGGCAGGATGTAATCTGAAAGGATCGAGCCCGTAGGCCACATGTAGTCGCCGACAAGTAGTGAAAAGACATAGTATGGACGGATAGATCATTTTGTTCAAATAAGAACAATTTCTGAGGTTAAAAAAGATAATATCATCATTTTTTCAATATCATTATTTTATCAATTACTTCGTATCTCGAAAAATTTGTGAGATCTAAGTCGGTTGATGCTCTGCCTAACGAAATTATATTCACTGAGATCAAAAATATTTCGTCAGTAGAAATTCTGTATGAATCTCGGTGGCTCTAAACAGGAACCTCAGTTCACAGTTAGGGTTCAGAGAACCATAAATGGACATATTACTGTCGAAAGAATGTAACATGATTGGGACAAAGAGAAGGGCTCTGCAAGAAAATTAAAAAAAAAAACGATCCGACCCAGTTGAACATGCCACATGCCTTCAACTATCATTTTCCTGTCTATATAAGCTGATGACAAGAACGCAAAACGACGAGTCCCTTTTTCTCTTTGTTCGTCGAACAACAAGATGGGGAAAAATTGAATCGCCAAAGTTGGACCAAAAGCGCGTAAAATCGGCAGAAATCGGCGTGTAGACAGGTAGAACAATAGTGAATATTTGATAGAACGCTTCTCCACCCTAAAACCAGACAAGAAAATTAAGCGATAGTCCAAGAAAAGTGTCAGTCATGCAAAACAACCCATAACCATCACCTCTCGCGCGCCCACTCTCGTTCCAGGCCCTTCTGAAGTTTTTAGAATCAGTGTTAATTTTGTTTAATGCTTCCAAATGATTGTAGCATTAAAATGAAGATAGATTCCAGGAGCCTTTGCGAATTTACGAATCGGACTTTTTTAATAATTGAGCAGCTTGTAGGGCAGATATTTCAAACAACAATAAAGCTTAATATTTAAATAGTAAGGCAGGATGTAATCTGAAAGGATCGAGCCCGTAGGCCACATGTAGTCGCCGACAAGTAGTGAAAAGACATAGTATGGACGGATAGATCATTTTGTTCAAATAAGAACAATTTCTGAGGTTAAAAAAGATAATATCATCATTTTTTCAATATCATTATTTTATCAATTACTTCGTATCTCGAAAAATTTGTGAGATCTAAGTCGGTTGATGCTCTGCCTAACGAAATTATATTCACTGAGATCAAAAATATTTCGTCAGTAGAAATTCTGTATGAATCTCGGTGGCTCTAAACAGGAACCTCAGTTCACAGTTAGGGTTCAGAGAACCATAAATGGACATATTACTGTCGAAAGAATGTAACATGATTGGGACAAAGAGAAGGGCTCTGCAAGAAAATTAAAAAAAAAAACGATCCGACCCAGTTGAACATGCCACATGCCTTCAACTATCATTTTCCTGTCTATATAAGCTGATGACAAGAACGCAAAACGACGAGTCCCTTTTTCTCTTTGTTCGTCGAACAACAAGATGGGGAAAAATTGAATCGCCAAAGTTGGACCAAAAGCGCGTAAAATCGGCAGAAATCGGCGTGTAGACAGGTAGAACAATAGTGAATATTTGATAGAACGCTTCTCCACCCTAAAACCACACATCCCCCCTCCATGCCGTGCGTGTCGCTCCAACCAAAAGCAAATAGGCTAATCTATGACCAAACGTTGTAAGGTTTTTCTCAGTTACCACCTTCCTTCTCCGAAAAAATTGTTTCGTATTTCGCATTTCTTGAAAGTGCGTCAGCTCGTTACGTTTTTCGTATGAACGCTGGAAAATACAAGAAATCAATAAGGTATGCATAATATTACTGAAAGAAACTAAGTTATTTTTATCTAAATCTGATATCTCCGTAAACTTCGGACAAAAATAATTTTTTAATTGATGGTAATGCGTTTAAAACAATAAACCGGAAAACACAGCGTCCTTCGGTTATTTTTGTAGCCTCAAAGTTATTCTAAATATAGCTCTTTGCAAAAAACATGTTTACAGGCTTTGAAGCCTAAAAATAGTCCGGTATCGTAAGTTATTTTGCACTTCAACGTTAAAATATAATACGGCATTGTGTAAAGCGACATAGAGAAGGATATATGAGTACTCCGAAGGAATATATTAATTTGTTTTTTGATATTATAGCATTTATACTAGATTGAAAATTGTCTGGTTCGTAAGGCCTGGCCGCAAAACGAGGAAACGTGTCTCCTTGCCGCGCGGAAAGACAAAATGTTTCTGCCGTATAGCAGCTAGAAGCAAAATTTGTTTCTTGGAAATAAAAATTGATGCTGGAAGCAATGTTTCCCGTATTGTGGGCTACGAATGTGAAATTCTGGAGACATGTTTCCTCGTTTTGCCTACATGACCAGTAGTTTTCGTTTATAAAATAATTTTATAAAATGGCATAATGTTGTTTTGGACTACATGAATCTAGAACATTCCATTTTATTATTTATTTTCGCATGTCGGTGTCTCGTAAACTGTGCATGTCGTTTAATAATTACGTTTTATTTGAAAATTTGCTACTAAGATTAAAGCGACCTAGCTGTCCCGTAAATCTCTTGTGATCAACTCTGCGGTCAGACTAGGCGAAGCCAAACAATCTTGAAGCTTTAATTTTAAGAACCTTATTAAATAAAGGTTAACCGCCAAGATCAGCTAGAGGCTATACAGTATATTTAGCTCACTCAAAACAAAATCGATTTGATTTGCCTGTTTATTGTTAGATCATTGGACCCTTTCAAACAGGTGTTTCCAACATGCTCCAGTCTCCGCCATGTTGACTGGGATTTAAACAGGGCGCCCGGAAGAGTTAAGATGAAATGCCATGTGGAAGAATTCTCACAGTTTGAATAATCCAGAACTTAAATATCAGGCAGAAGATTTTACTGTCCGATTATTAAGCAGGTAGCTGTGCTAGATAGTGTGAAGTCGCGTATTTAATTTTCCCATCTGTTATATTCATCTGTAAAACCCTACAACTGATTATGAATGCTAAGAAGTATTAAACATGTGAAAATTAGAAAAAGCAGCTTGTGTTAAGCTCTCTATCGCAGCAAGCTCCCTCAAATTTTATTAGTAAACGACTGCAATTGATAAAGTTTTAGAATTTTAATTTTAGACATTGCGTAAGACTTTCGTACTTAGCAACGTACTTAGCAATGTGGTGCGTGAAGAGGGACAGCCTCCAATTTTAACAATTTATTCCAGATAGTAACTGGAAAGCGATGTAGGGTTTACTTAACGAATCAATTAACTTCATTTCTTCTATTTAGGATTTGATTTTACCCTATCAGAAGTTCAGTTATTTCTCGCCCACTGTAAATCTCGCGTAGTGAAGATAGAAAGGTTGGAGCAACAGCAAAACACCTACGTGAAACACCTCTCTTAAAATTACGACGAGTTAAAAAGTGATTCCTGGAAAGTATTTCGATCACTGAAATAAACAGATACGACACTGTACATTTTTCCGAGCTGAGATGTTTACAACGAGTTTGGAATCCCGTGCTTCCGCACTCCCAGGGGGGTGCTCGCATTATACATGACGGGGGCCTATTGCAAACCCAAAAAATACACGAGCCTGAAATTTTAATTTATACTCCAAAAATACCTGACATCAAAATTTCCTACCCCAAAAAGTACAAAGTTCGCTCGGAGATGTGACCCAAGAAATGCGCGTATCTTTTAAGACCTAAAAAATACGTGTCATATCTCTTGACCCAAGAAAATACCGAGGGTGTAAATGTCCAACCTTCCCCCCCAAAAAAAAAAAATACGTCGGATCACCCCCTCGTCTTGTTTACTGCCAGTACCCCCAACCTCCACCCCGGGCCGCATTCGTAAACAATCCTGTATTACTGAAAAATTCAGGCGGCAATAAGGACCGGAACAACAAGGAGAACCCCGCTTGCGTTCTTCGGCTAAAGGATACCGAACCGGATGAAAGAATACAGCCTGCGCAGCATTGTATAAGAGGTCCATACGCGTTCGTCACGAGTTCGACTGAGCATTTACAAGCAACTATCCCAAAACGGTTTCCACTCCCTGCAGAAGCCTTCGAAAAGCCGTAAAAACACAGAAAGAGACAACAGGTAAGGATTGAACTATTTTATTCACTTTAATTTCAACTTAATATACATTGATAGCAGTTCTTGTTTACCCGTGTATGGTCCTGGCAAGTTATAAATGGTGGTCTGTAAATGAAAGGTACAGTTTATTCTCGAAATAACATGCTTCAACTTTTGCATATTTGTCATATTTCACTCAAAATTATTGATTTTGTGTTTCCCGAGGTTTCCCAAGTTATTTTAAACTTGACTCCGAGGCAGAACAAAGCAAAACCTATGATTTCGTGGATGGTGGATGAATAAATTTCATTTGTTTATTCTCCTAAGTCTCGGAGCCGAGTTAGAGAATTTTAATATATCGAACCTGGCTTATTAACAATCTAATCATAACAAACCCTAGCTGCTATAGCAGGTCTATTTTGTTGTTTCTTGAAGAGTTCCTAGACGCCCCTTTCCGGTTGACAGCTCTAAATAGCACCGCGCTTATCGTGTGGTATTCTTCATCAGTATTTTTTTTTTTTTTTTTTTACTTGATTGACCCTTCCCACACAGGGCTTTTCAGGGCCAATTTACATATCTAATCAGGGTGAGATCGGACGTCAGCATGTAAAGGCGCTCATAGCAGCCGCTATCAGTCCATTCATGATCTCACCCGAACCCAAACCAGCAGAGCAGACCACAACACCGGGAACTCCACGCCCTACTCTTTGCGACAAGTGTGTGGGTTCTTTAACGTCCCCTGCTGACCTGTAACATTAAAGATGCAGGAGACGGGACCTACGGTTTATCGTCCTTATCCGAGAAGACTAGAACATCTAACCATTTGCAGATTTTAATTACAAAGGCAGCACGTTCTCCTCAGTTATTTTAAGACCCTGGTCCGGTCTCGAGACTTGAACCCGAGACCTCCCGCACGGTAGTCCGGCGCTCTACCAACTGAGCTAACCGGTCGGCGGTTAAAGTATCCATGGCAACAAATCGAATGAACTGCCCTTCCTGGCCTTATGATACTAGAGAGGTCACCGAGAAGCGAATCGTTTAGAAATTACTTAAAAACATATCATGTGTTTGCTCTAGGACGAGTTATCATCTTTTAAAAGCTCAGGAGGTTTTGTCTGGCCGATTGTATCTACAGAAGCCCCCTAAACTACCGACCAAGGCCGGCGCCAGCTTTTGCGCAGCCGGACTTTCCATTAACTCTCAAAAAGTCTACGTCAGTTCTCGTGGCAACAAGAGTTGTCTGTGGATTTATATGAGTTAAGATAGAATCCTTGACAAAGTGCTCTCCACAATCTCTCTTTTTTCGATATCGTTTCAGTTTCCTGTGTTGAAACGTTTTAAATAGACTGCAAATAGGCCCTTTGCACGACCCAATCACATGGCACAAAATATATAATACCATTTAAACTGGCTCTGCTAAATTGGATGCCCCTGGATAAATAAAATAAAAAATAAATAATACCCTGCTGGTGAACAAGCTACGCGCTGGTACATCCAAAACAAAGCTACTTCATTTCCCAGAGCGTAGCTTGCTCACCAGAAGGGTGTTATTTTGTACAATGTGACTGGGTCGTGCAAAGGGCCTATAGGGGGATTCATGCTGACGTCACCTTTTTCTCATTAGCATACGGCTTGGCGTACAGAAGGCAACATGTTAGATATGAATAGACTCCAACCAGTTAAAGAGCTAGTGAAATTTAGTATATGCATGTGAAATTTTTAGCTCTTTGCATGTAATATTCAAGGAGAAATTGTCTTCTAAAAACTCAAAAATTTCTGGGTGGCAAAAGCGCTAATGAGCTCATACATTCTTTGGAAAATTTTGAGTTTTTAAACCCGCGTCAGACAAAAACATTTCAATACATCGAGCTGAAATTCATTGGCAGAGTTAATCGTGCTATGAACTTTCAATATTTAGAACTGATTTTTTTGTAGCTCCATCAGAAACTGAATCGCTTATGCTAATAAGGCAAATATTGTAAGCAAGGATTCCCCTATAAGTCCTATAACATAAACTATGTTCATTCATGCATGCATGCATGCATGCATAAAAAATGTGACTGTGCTCTCTTAGTTTCCACAGATTTCAATAAAGATATCTTCAAGATTTCGTTTAGAAATTTCCAAACAGTGATCATATGCAGAAGCCAAGAAGTTAGCAAAAACTGTTTCTTGTTACTTTCTCGACGCCGATCACCTTTGTAATTTTCATTTTGTTGAATATACACCCAGTATTTATTAAATCCTAATGTCTCACTTATTGAGATTCTTCGCACAAAAAGAAAACATTAGAGGCTTTTGGTTTACTTCACAAGTTTGTTTTTTCAATTTCGTCATGTTTTCTTCCGGGGTGCGTGCAGACTGTTGTGGTTTTCGCACGCGGGAAGAAGGAAGACAGTTAATTCAACCACCCACCCACACGCGCAGAGTATTTACAACTTCCGTCAAACATCTTTCATTCATCTGAGTGATTCAATCGCATGGGAGTATTTTGGCGACGAAGGTAAGAAAACGCAACTTTTTCGACTTCTACAACAAAAGAAAGACACCACATTTTATGCCATATAGTAAGACAAACAATTCCCAGCGGGTCTGATCGGCATATAATTATTGAAAAACTGATATGCCATACCACGCGCGTACCTGTCCCCAATGCCATATTCCAACAAAACCGTTTACTTTTAGCACGGGTACTAAACACTGATTATTACAGGGCTTCACATTCAAAATAGCATTTGGTTCAGCAATATGTGAATAGCACTATTGAGCAGCTCTCCAACTTCTGGTTCTTCCAAAGATGGCGTTGCATTTGGTCAGTTGGTGCTGTCTGCATGAATGCAATTTGTGTGATTAAAACGCTTCGTGGGATTTTAGTTATAGGTAATTTTGCTGGCTAGCCGTTATTTCAGCCCGTTTTATCTGAATCGATGTTTCTCTAGCTAAGGCCAGCACTGATTATGGTACACATGCATGCACATCTCACGCGGACCCAAACACAACAAAAAATCTACAAAAAATATTTAAATCTATTAAGTGTTATTTAAAAGTTTCAGTGTAGAACTTCCTTAAACAGAAGTTTCCGGCCTTGAAAAGTTGGTAGTTTCCTGGTAGATGTTTGCCTGAAATGCTATATTCTAGGCAAATGCAACGTTATGTTTGACATTCAGGGAAGAAAACATGTAAGAAGCTGTGGCCTTGTTTGAGTTTCATTGTTAAAACCTTTTCATTGTTAAAACCTTTTCAGTTTCTTTGTGATGCGGAAGAGTTTATTTTCCCCGTAAGGCATAGTTTAATTTATTTGCAAAGGAAACATTTTTGCAAACTAAGTACTATAAAAGACATACAGAAACTACGTACTCTAAACGTTCAATCCTTTACAGACCAAATCAGAAAGGCGCGTTAAACATAAACGCATAGGCCATTTCGTGGAGCAAGAAACAATTACTATGTTAGGGAATAGTTGTCAATGAAAGTACAGACAAGGGTTTCTGACTAAATTAATATTACGATATATTGCACGGCCTAAAAATACCTGTAACTTATAACAGATGTCCATGCCGAAACAGGAAAACCGTGAACGGAAGAAATTTGAACATGTACTTGAAGAAAAGTTCCGCTGCATCGTCGACTGTTTTTAGGCAAATGTTTTGTTGTTTCTAATAGTGTTAAAATTGGTAATTTCAGTTTATATGTTTGTCCTTGTGTACTGATGCGATCATTGTCTAATAAACACAATTGAACTGACGTCTTCTATTGCCCTCCGGGAGAGTGCAACTAAAGAAGCTAGTACTCGGGTAGGTTCACCAAAAGTTCGTCGATAAAATGCTAATAATTTATGGTTAAATCGTTATTTATTGTTGTGTACTGAGGTTTTTACTTTTAGGGCTAGCTACTCTTAGTACACGAAGAAAATGACAGAATCAATGACAGTTAACCAGTCGCAGATTTCGGCAATAAGTAAAGCCGTGTCCTTTTAATGGCTTGCATGGAGACAACGACATCTCCTCTAACTTACTTCAATTATTAAAGGGACTTTTAACTTTTACGAATGCTGTTTAAGCAAAATATTATTTAAAATGATTCTCTAATGTTACCTCGAAAGTTAAGAGAATTTTCTACTTCAAATTTATGGCAAAGAAATATAAAAAAAGACACTGGCAAATATATTCCTGAGATTTAAGTGTCTTCCTGAACACGGGATTTTTTTACATCGAGTTCATTAGCGCATTGTCTGGAAAACAATAAAATAAAATATAAATTATATTTATTTACTGCTCGTTTATATTCGTTTTGTAATCCTCATGCCAACTTCGAAGAGTGTTCAACTGTTCGTGGCAGTTTTTCCTCCACGTGCATGACACAGAACGTATTAATTGTAATCTCACGAACGTTGTAGCTAACTTTGTGCAACACTTGAAAAAAGTTTTTACAAACACTTCTTCTGTTGGGCCAGCATTTACTTTATATTAATTTGTGAACAAGAATAGTACTACAAAGTTTTCAATCGACCAACTACTCTTAAAAAATCCACAGTAAACCGCCGAAGAAAAAATATGTATAGGCTGTTTCTGTCTCAGAGCTGAATCAGACAGAAGAAAAGTAATACTTGTGACAAAAAGGTAGTTTAATTCAAGAAAAGAGAACGAAATTCTTGAAAATGCCGCGAAAGTTACGTGGAATCCTGGAATATGAAAACTTCTCAACAAATTCTCATTTTGGCTGATATACATTCGTGTTGGCCGCAAATTACTCAAGCCTACGGACAAAAAATCCGCAACAATTTTACAGTTTTGGCCAGAGGAAAGCCCTCGATAGAAGCACAACTACAATACATGCTTATTTGATAATATGTATTTTAAAGAATAAGACTTAAAGCTTTTTTTAGAAAGACAGAAGCGTAAGATTTTCCTTACGTCGGAAAACCGGAACTAGAAGACAATGGAGTCGACGAAACTTGACCTTTGGCATCGCCGATGTGCAACAAAACCTTATTCCTATCTTATTCCTGTTTTCTGTTTTATCTGATTGTAAAGTTTGTTCATTATAAAATAAACCATCGGCGTAAGTTTTCTCACCAAACTCCTGAGTTTTCTGCCAGAGTTAAACTAATATCTAAACACATTTGTGACGGAAGGATTCCCACTCTTTTCTGACATGATGGCACGACAGTTTGTCTAAGTCGAATGCAAAGTGTCGCAATTCTTCCGTTTGATCCCGAGTTTGGAGGTTCTGCTAAGTCAGTACAACACCTATAGTTATCAGACGATGAAGGAAACTTCAACAAGAATAACTCCTCACTTATCTGCGAACACAAAGTAATGGTGAACACATTTTCGACTACTAAAACCCTCATGTCAGTATCAAAACCCGCAAAAACTGACCTGCCACCAAGGACAAAAACCATTCCTTTCATCTATTTTGAAAATAATACCGCATATATTCATTTCACTGCAATGCTTGTTTGAGGTTGAGAAAGAGGAAGAGAAGTGATCATGAAATGATAATTATAAACCGCAATAAAGCTCGAATATAAAGCTCTAGGGAAGACATATCATCGTGTTGGCTCATCGATTGGATCCGCCATGTTTTACCTGCGCCAATGGTTTAGTTTTACATGTCTTAGTTTGGCCAAGCAAAATCCTTTTGCCAAACTGACCTTTATGCTGCCAATTAAGTCAAGGCCACATTTAAGAAACAAAACGAAAAAAAAAAGGTAGAAATTTACTGAAGAAAGCTTTTTCACTAACAAATTAAAGAGCTGGAGGCTATGGAGCGATGATACGCCATGTCTTCCACTTTCATTCAAAGGATCCCAAGTCTGTTTCCGTGGCCAGAGCCAAATGCTGCGAGTAAATTTGCTTTAGTGCTGAGCCGTACATGGACCCTCACTAAAAGCTCATGTTTACCCATCATGCGGCAACGATTCGTGAACAGACAAAAAATTAATGTCATCTACACAGACTACAATGTCCAGCTTGGCAAAGGTGTGCCATAGATATGATCATATGAACGATTTCATATTCAGTTATTCAACAACTACAACCAAGATCTAGTGTTTCTTACATTTCCCAAGCTCATGGAACACGACATAACTAAATTAAGGACTTATGCTAGCATTTCTTCTCTGATTTGAAGAAACATAAAGGGATTCTCAATAGCGTTACTCGGTGAATGGGCACGGTGCGATCTGACACAACTTCGATTTCGAAGAGCAGACAGAACTTAAACACTACACTCAGCTCTTGCAAATAATTCGTGTAATTATACCAAGTTCATGGGACTATACTAGACAAAATAAATAGACTGTTCTATAGCTCAAAAGCATCTCTTCTATCAGAATTTATTCACTCCGATGGCAAATCGCAATGCAAGTTTCCATTTTGGACACGGTATGGTGCTGCATACCTCAGTGCTAAGAATAAATGGTTTACAATTCATTGTATGAAAACAAAAACGGCATTTGACAATGAATGTCCTCACATGATCAAATGGGTAAGCCTTAACGATTGCAAACTATCGTCTTGTCAAACACACTTTTACCTCATAAACATTTTTCAAGGTGGGGATTGCCGGTCTACTAGCCTTTAATTAATATTGCACATTTCTGGAATAGCAAACACAAATGACAAAAAATAAGGACAGTTTTCTCTAGGCGAGCAACACATGCAAAGAATTCGAATAACCAGGCCAAACAACTGCATGATAACTACTTTTTCACTGCATAGTAGCCCATGTCTGCTACTGAACAAACTGTCTCGCTCTTTCCACAAACCATACGCTCTTGAGACAAGCACCATGGCAAAGAGTAAAACTTTGTTTATTCTACAATATTCGATGATGAACTTAAAAGTCTAGTGAAATAATTGCAAAAAGTTTGTGTTCTCCGATTTCTATTTTTTATTCATAACTACGAGCAAGTTGGCTTCAAACGTTAGTAGAATGGAATTGGAAATATTGCTACTTGAACTGAGTAATGAAGGTTAAAATGAAGGAGAGATAAACTAAACTGAGAATTCACAAAGCTGGGTCGATACTAAGCCTTGCAAACAACCAAAAGAGTCCAGTACTAGATTAGCCAAGGTATTTTTCAAATTCATTCAGTACGATCAATAGTGCATAATCAGGTTGTGAAAAAGAGGTTCACAAGATGCCCAATTCAAGTACTGCTTTTGCATGCAAGTTAAAACGTCGGTGAGCACGCTTTCAATGCAAATTATATTACGTATACTCTTTGCCGTTTAAAATTGAATGCCAATTGTGAATATTATGGCACAAACACACTACAGTCTACAAAATCATCTCGGCAGAAAAATATACACAAGGCCATGCTTTCTTCTTCTATTTTTGATTATTCGTTTATATTCACTACAACCTTCAGAAATTGTTTTCCTAACATATGCATAGCTCTTTCGCATGTCAATTCACCAACTAAAATTGCATGCTGTTTTTGCTTCACACTTAAAGTGCCTATCGTTTGAACATTATGTTTGCATTGACACCAGAAAAAAAGGACTGACTGAATTGCTAGACAGAATTCGGAGGCTAATATTTGAATTGTACGAATTTTCCATTAGATTCAACGTGAGAGATTCGAGACGAGATCTCTAGTTCTGTCGTCATTCAGAAAAAAAAAACATCGTTGAATATTCTAAGTGGAAACATTAATTTTGTCATTGCCAATATTTTGCCATGTCGCTCGGAAAAAATATTACAAATGATAATCTTTAGCTTGTAAAGATAAATTTCTTTTTCAAGAAGCTGAAGCAAAAAAATTGCAGTGATATTTTCCAAAAATTCGAGAGCCACTAAATAGAATATTTATTTTCTTGCTTAAAAATTGAAAAGGTGTATGCGGTTTCATCTTTTGCAATCTATACCAACATTTCCACCTGCTGCATTTTCATGAATCTTCGCTGAAACGCAAGAAAAAAATAATCTATACTCTTTGCAATCGCTTACCAGCGTTCAAACTTCCCGGAAAAATCGATTGCCGGTCACACTTCAGTCTTTCATCCAAATTATACCACCCACGCACTGCCAAAAGGGGTTAAAATAGAAACATCACGAGCTATTCTGTGCGTAGGATTTAAAATGGATTTCCCACCCTGCAAATTAATGCAGAAATATCACACCTTACTGAATAATTTATGATCGCCTACCGACTGATTTCTTTTGAAATTTCGTTTGCGATCAATCAACGGGCCCATCTTCGAAAGTATTTTGTTTCACAAATTTCTGACACGAGAATGACATTGTAAAATTGTGGATCTTAACCCTGGGAAAGTTAATCTTAGGCCACCGCTGCTACTCTTCATTGAAGAAAAAAGGTAGCGCATCCCCTGGAGGGGAGAGAAATTATTCACCACGATTATTTTTAAACATTTGCATATACTTTCATGGAAAAACAATGTTTTTCTTTCATCTCGTTTTAGACAGCCTTATTGTGTATTTATACACACAGACTTCAAATGACGTCAGGATGACGTCAGAGAGGGGACTTATCTAGCACGGCGTACAAAGCTTCCAACGGCTCACTTCTATTCGGTGAATATAATTTACGAGTACAATTAATTTTAGTTTTCTGGTTCACGTGAAGACGTATGCAGTTCTATTCGTTTCTTCCGCTCGTAGGCGTTCATTTGCGTTTTGTTTAGAAAAGATGACGTCAAAGCGTTTTGCCAAGTCTTAGTAGACTTTCTACAAGGAGGATTCATTTCGTATTTTGATTCCAAAGGGGTAACGCGAGCAAACGCGCTTGTATTATTATTTTTTTCACGCTGACCGCGTTCAGAGTTCACAGTGCAGTGTCAATCCACCCGTTCATTCAGCGCTTAAAATCTTCTCGGAGAGGTAGGTGAATTTGGCTTAAACGGTAGGATTTTTTCCATGGGAGTCAATTTGGCTTTTTGTAAGATTTGATTTTATTCATACTCGGGCGTGGTGACTCACTAGTTGACAGTTTTACCTTGCTTGTATTCACACGCACTTATTGCCTGTAAATATGTAGATGATAAATAGCTCGATTTAGCAAGAAAATATATTTTGCTTTAATATCATTTTAACTGAAGAAACTAGATGTAATGTTTTAAATTGTAACGGTTTGGAGCACAAGGCTTCGATTGCTATAATTCTGGATCAGTTTCAATTTAGCAAAGTTAGCGTCATTGAACTTGGCCACTTATATCCATAGTTACTTGTTTAGACGTGCTGGATATTTTGTTCTTGAGGCCTGTCAAATTTTACGCGCGGTTTTAAAGCTTGCTTGCTGTTTCATTATTTCAACACATAAAATACTGCCATATTTTACATGTACGTATCTCTTACCAACCTGTGGAAAAATTTTGTTAGTCGGTTTTGCTTATGCGATGAAATCAAAGCATTAATCTATTTAGCGGTCGACATGCGTCCCCCAAAAATAATATTCCGATGTTTTCTATATTCCTGTAAGAGAAAATAAAACACAGAATGAATACTACGAGATCCAAAAGTATCAATTACAGAAACGATGTATGTTTCCTCGATGTTACGTTTAAAATCATAATATAGATGTATACATATGTAGTCATATTGCGTTTAAAATTGCTTGATTGGGTCAATTTCGAATTTTCTTTACCTTGCCTTACGTTCAGAACGGAAGTCCTCTGTGAGATTTTTACTTCCGGCTCTTTCTCAGTTCCGTGACGTCATTTACCCAGAAGTCTCGGGTGCGTGCGATTGATGATGCTCGTGCGGCCGGTGTTACATTCTCTCTGTGTTCATGCCATGACAATTCGACTGTTTTTAGGGAAAAATTATCTGTTTTAACTGCTGAATTAACGAGGCCTTCTCTTTGTGACCTACGGGAGACGTTGCAGCTTATTTGGAGTTCCGGTTACAATTTTGCGTCCAAAAGCCGCGTCCGTTCTTCGCTGTGAAATTCTCGACATTTTCAAAACCTGCTGCATTTTGGTGCATTTATTCGGCTGCTTGTACTGCCATCGCTGGATACAGATGAAAAGAAAAACATGTCTAGCAAATTTTCAGGTGAGCTAAAGAAGCCGGAGAGAGAGATTCCCGGGATTTGTTAGTTGGAGTTAAATTAAGCTCGCCCACGCTCAAAAATGTGTTACAAAAATATCGGCGTGGATGAGCAAAAACTGTCGGGAAATCTGTTGTCGATTTCATGTGCAAAGTCTCGTCGATTGTGAGAGGTTTGCGTCACATTGAGGCGGCCTTTTGTAAGGTTTTGGATCTGGCTTTCTCTTGCACTGGGCGTTGTTCAACTGATGTAGAATCTTCTGGGTTTATCTTGTTTAGGTCGATGTTTGGAGGGAGTGTAGTCGAGTGGAGTGAATTATTAATTAAGGTTTTTATAAGTTGTCGATTTCAAGCAAAATGTTGTCTGCAGTGTCGAGTGTCTAGCCTTTGTACTTTTGCTAATTTTATTTTATTATAGGTTAGGAAAGAATACAAGGGATTCGCCTATTACTAAAGGCACATTCTTTGACAATTTATTGGGAACCACAATTTTACATATAATTTGTATAAGCTATTTTCTAAAAGTGCTTCTGTAATATGCAAGCTTTCTCTCTTGTTTTACCAGGTCTATAGTAAAGTAAAGTAAAATAAAGCTTTATTTTCACCACACTGTATTATTATTTTTCAGCTTTTTCTGGTTTGATTAAAAAATTCACATACCGGCTGTTTTTACTTCCCGTTTCAGATTTAAGGCCGTAAATACGCCGGGGCTGATTCTGCAATTTTGGGAAAAATTTGTTACGTTTTCACAACGCAGGACTTCTTCAAACGTTATGATCCATGGTTGCAAGGTCCTCAATTCCAAGGCAGCGATGATTGAAAATGAACTTAACCTGGCTACTTTCTGAGGTAAGATCTCTGCAGAGATTTTCTTGTTTGCCATAGATTAAAATTTGTTAAAGGGCGAGCAATTGCAAACAATAGGTAGAATAAATAAAGGCAACTGTTATGAGCAGTCGCGCTGATTTTGTATTACCATTCGGTGCATACGGAACCGATTTGTATCTTCTTGTGGTCTTTGATCTGCTAATAATCTCAGCCGTTTAGAAATCTGTTCGTGGTTTTCGAAAGAACTTCGATACGACGTTGTGAAACAGATTAATTTCGTGGAGAAATTCAAACTGTTTTTAATGTCTGGCTGAGAATTGACTTAAGCTTAACTAATGCTTAAGTGTCGCCGTGAATGACAAGCTTTTGCATTTGTTTGAAGTGCGGACTTTTGGTTAACCAGAAACTGCTTGTCCTGAATGGTAGAAGTTCTGCTTCCTAGAACGGTAGTTCTGGACACAAAAAAATATATTTAATAAATGAATTTTCATGACTTGTTTCCACTGTGAAATTTTGCGCTAGTTTCTGTAGTGAAAATAATTGGCGATTATCGTGTTTTAGACATCTCAAGTTTTCTGCAATTTGAATTTTCCACGATCCAACCAAGAAAACTGCAATTTGTGGTAACGCTTGTAGTTTTAATCAAAACTGTTGCATTAATATATTGGCAAATGTATACATGTGTGTGTGTGTTAATTAATTCATTTTTGTAACGCTGGCGCGATCACAGTTATTTTCACACATTTGTCTGTTTATTGCAGTGCAAAAATGTCTTTATCGGAAATGATCATGTATGCACAGTGTAAGCTAACCTGGTATCTTGCAGTACTCGCACAAATCTGCCCTTCTCCTTTTTAATTCCTAATCTCTGATCTCCCTGCTGGTTTCTTTGTGACAATGTGAATATTTCCTGAAAGCTAACCTTCACCTTGAATATTTGCCACTTATTCAATATTCACACCAGGTAGATATTAATTTTGCATTTCTTACATTCTTGATTGCATAGAATCAAACATTGTATTAAGTAATCCTCTTTTCGCATGGCTTAGTGACGAAGCTTTAAAAAGTTGGTCAATCAGTCTTCTCATTGTGTGATTTGATTTCGAAAAAAAAGCCTTGATCACAACTCACATTGCTTTTAACCATCATTGAAGATATCATCTTGTGGTCAAAGCCCTTATGCATGCATGGATCTGATTTCAATTTGGAAATCTGACCAGCTTTAATTGGAATAGCATAGACTTGCATATTGCTGTGCTTATTACAAATCAGTATGTTCCAAGCAAGTTAACGTAAAAGACAGCATAGACATGCACAGATCATTCAATCATAAAAGGGAATTTTATTTTGAGATTAAGACCAAAAGGTTCAAGTGCCATTACAGAAGTCAGTTTCAAAGGGCCATAATAATAATATGGGGGTGGGGAGGGGGGGAGGGGTGTCCATAACAGCTAACAAGGTAAGGTAAGGTAAAACTAAAATCTTTATTTAGACATGGTATTTCTTTTAGGACTTTCTACCTTTTCGCATCTAGCAGTTAAAATTTTGCTATAACAGTAATTATATATTAAATGTCACCTCTCTCCCCCTATTTTTAGTAATTGCCCTGGCTTTAATGCAAGTCACAGAACATTCAGAGTCTGTTGACTATTTCATTCTGGAATTTACTTGACTTCAATAATAGTGATTTTGGCATGTTTAATGGTAAAACTTTATCAACAACCTCTCTTCTGTAGTTTTTTTCAAATTTTATTGCTCTATATGGTCATGTCATACTGCTCAGCGGATACCTTGTTTGACAGCTGTCAATCGATCATAAAACTGCAGACTATCTGAAAAGATGTTGACTATACAGTTGTTTTGAAACTGTATCTGCTACAACCTCATCCCAGTCCTTTTCCGTGAGTACGTACGGGTGGACGGACACATGTGACATCTAAATTTTCCCGGCTCAATGGGTTTGCCAATCTCTAAGTTTGGATGCTCCAAAGGTGCATGCAGGAGCTCCACTGCAAGTTAAATATGGGAGACATATTGGCCTAATGGTTAGCACATTGGACTCTGGAATGGATTGTAAGGCCTTCCAGGGGGTAAAAGTGACATGCAACACGGCCCTGAAAACTGGCGACTTGGGGATTTCTAGAAAGCGACAAGTGACATGATTATGCTGCTAAAATGCGACAGCAACACAATAAACAATGAAAAACGATGGTGACATTGGAAAGTTGTGCCTTTTACCAATAATAGTTTAAAAATCTAATAAATATGTAATAAATGTAGCATGAAAGTGACTCAAAATATTGGAAATTGCATTTCTGAGGGTTCCGATTTTCAAAATTTTCCTGTGGTAGCCTACCCTTAAAGCCCCTTGCAGCGTTTGGTCTTAGCCGCTCTCAAATGTTTTGCCTACTGAGGACCATGAAAGTCCGATTATAGCCCTGTAGCAAAACAGTTTCTTGCAAAAAGGGGCAGGTACAGTTATATACACTACAAAAAGCAACAGCGACATTTACATGTACAGCTATAGGCTAGACGGCATTGGTCTTCAGAAGCAAGCAACATCGCGACACAGCTACCCCCTTGGAAGGCCTTGATGATCCGAGTTTGAGCCCTCTGGCTGGGGAACTGAGTTGTGTTCTTGGGCAAGACAGTTTGCTCTCTATGCACCCAGCAGAATAATGCTGGGGGTACTCCTGTGATGGACAAGCATTCCGTCACATTGTATCTGAAAGTCATCCCGCATTAAAATAGATTTTTGAGAAAATAGCACACAACTACTTCTCTTTGTAAGCACATAGCAGAAGTTGTGACTTTAAGTTAGAGAAATCTTCTTGTTACTCATTTACTTGCGTGTACATAAAAGTACCAAGAAAATCTTCTGTTTTGGCTTTTAACCCTTTTACGAGCTGAAGAGTGCCAAGTTAAAAAAATAATTAAAAAACAACAATATCTCAAATGTATTGTGTTTACTGTTAGCAAGCAAATAGAATTTGTGAAAGAACTGCTCAATAGCTTTTATTTGTCTGAATGGTTACTTGCTAGCTGAAGGCTCATCCGTGGACAACATTAGAAGTTAGAGTTGCATTAATTGGCATCAAGGAAAGTGAGCTTGATATGTAACCTTTGTGTAGTTTGAATAGTATTTATATTAATTTTGCAATAATTATGTAGTTTACTTTTGAAATGGTATCCTGTCACAGGTTTGACTCCCCATATGTGAAGTCATGGGACCTCCACATATTTTTTCTTTGAATGTATAATTTAGTTGCTAAATTTGTTTTGGGATGATGTTGTCGTCATCTTGAGCTGCTGGAAGGGCATTTAATCACATCTAAAAGTGTTCACACTTGAGCATTATATGGTAAGGAATTGGCCCATTTTCTGTTTTACACTTTTATCCTGTAGATGTAAACATGGATCTAGTGCCATTTCAAGTTCAGTGATCAATGAATGTTATTGTTACAGTAAAGCTTTACGATTGAGTACATTGTAACATAATTGTTTGCAAAAGGGAGTTTTTAAAAATTGATATTTTGAAGTGTTTGGAAAGACAAAAAGAGATTTTAGAACTATCTCCAGAAATTTTAGCTAGTGATCATGTGCTTGTTAATATTTTTATACTTTTTCAAGCTTGATGTGTTGGACTGAATAAAGGAAGTCTTCCGCTATCCTTCTGGGAAGTTGTTTGTGCACTTGGGAGGATCTGGAGGCTTGCGTTGTTAGTAGAATGGACTCTAAATTGAGCAGTCTAGTGTACACCCCTTGAGGTCACTGTGTTGGGTTCTTGGGCAAGATCGCCACATTCAATGCACTTATAACAGAGCCTTTTTTCTGGGAAGTTGTTTGTGCACTTATGGGAGATCTGGAGGCTTGCGTTGTTAGTAGAATGGACTCTAAATTGAGCAGTCTAGTGTACACCCCTTGAGGTCACTGTGTTGGGTTCTTGGGCAAGATCGCCACATTCAATGCACTTATAACAGAGCCTTTTTTCTGGGAAGTTGTTTGTGCACTTATGGGAGATCTGGAGGCTTGCGTTGTTAGTAGAATGGACTCTAAATTGAGCAGTCTAGTGTACACCCCTTGAGGTCACTGTGTTGGGTTCTTGGGCAAGATCGCCACATTCAATGCACTTATAACAGAGCCTTTTTTCTGGGAAGTTGTTTGTGCACTTATGGGAGATCTGGAGGCTTGCGTTGTTAGTAGAATGGACTCTAAATTGAGCAGTCTAGTGTACACCCCTTGAGGTCACTGTGTTGGGTTCTTGGGCAAGATCGCCACATTCAATGCACTTATAACAGAGCCTTTTTTCTGGGACGTTGTTTGTGCACTTATGGGAGATCTGGAGGCTTGCGTTGTTAGTAGAATGGACTCTAAATTGAGCAGTCTAGTGTACACCCCTTGAGGTCACTGTGTTGGGTTCTTGGGCAAGATCATCACATTCAATGCATTTGTAACAAAGCCTTTTTACACTCATGAGTACAAACAGTCATTAAATGTTTTAAAACTTCAACTTGAGGACAACTATTTTGGATATATTTGCCTGGCTGGGAGCCCAAGCAGCAATGCCCAACATGACAGCTGAGTCAAAATATTTTTTCACCTCTGTCTGTGCAAATGCTTGCTGCAAATTTTAATAATCCCGAGAACTCTTGAATTTTCTTTTCTTCTTGACAAGTTTCAGTTACAAAATGTATTTTTGTGAATCTCAAATGCTACATGTTGTCTAACAAATACAGGTCTAGCAAAATTACATGGATTGCGCATGGCAAATCACTGTTATGGATTGAGTCTTGGTTACGTTTATCAGGGTCTGACAGATTTGTATAGAATGATATCATACTTCAAGTTTCTTCTATTGGTGCAAAGACAAACAACGTTTTAAAAACAAACAACCATTTGCCAGTTACCGAGTTCATTCTTTGGCACGTGACTTGAGAAATGGTCTGTGACGGACTAAAATTACATATGTGACAGTTTTTGTTGAGACAAATAATTGTTATACGCAATGAGACAAAGAGAGGCCACAATGCCACCACGAGACCTTCCAATTTGGTACAAACCATCAACTAAAAAATTTCAAAACATTCATTGACCCATAAAATGTTTTGAATGCCAAAGTGTTTCAAAGCACAAGAAAACTCTCAAACTTACCATGCATGCTCAACAATTAATTTTTTATTACAGTTATTGTACATGACTTGTATCACTACAGTGTCAAATTTAAAGGTGCCGAGAATTGAGAGGTTCAACAATAACGAGATGAAAACTTCTTGATAGAGTAGTTCGATCGTCTGAGTGAAAGTAGCACTGAAAAGGATTGTTGTTTGGTGTTATTATTATTATTATTTTTATTTAGATTTCAAATACAAGAGAAAAAATCATGTACAAACCACTTCAAAACATGTTTAACAAATCAGTTATAGTTTATTGCAGGTAATTCATTTTGCTCTCCTTAGCTTCTTTATGATCTTTGTCAAGTAATGTGTAAATCGCGATTGTATGAAATTGAGTCATACTGTTGCACATTGTCATTTGTCTGGGTTTCAATCTTTTCTTTGGTGCATAACAATCAGTTTCCAGCATTCTTTTATGGCAGGAATTGATTTATTAAGAAAGAAACTGCTGGAATCTTCTAAGGGCATCAAGATAATGGTTTGTTTTAGCCATTCTCAAAAAATTTAATTAGAAATCCGACATGCTTAGGGGGCTACTTCCATTTTGGGAGACCACAGCAATTTGGAACCAAGCCAACCCCAGTCTAGAAAATTCCACAAGACTCAAAGACAAGACTTGTCGTTATTATTTATTTAAAATGTTTTGATATGAGTTCACCCCAGTTCAGCCCAGACCTGCTTGCTGTTGAGAGATGGTTGTTGTACAAGTGCAAACAAGCTGCAGAGGTCTTAAAAACTACTGTACCAGGCTTGGAGTTTTTGTTTTATTGGATTGCTGACTTGTTTCAAGTTGTGAAACTGCAAACTGAGGTACCCACCGAGGCTGTGCATCTGTGGTGGTCTAGTTGCATATTTAATCTGCATGAATTTCACTGCAAAGGTAAATATCACATCAAGAAATATAACAAGTTGCTTGCTCTAAAATGTCAAAATTTTGAATAAAAATCTTGTCAGTTTCTGGCCAATACCTGCAGATTATTACCAACAACTTTGTATTTCAATTAATTTTGTTTTGTTTTTTCTGCACGCTTTTCTTGTAGAGAAAGAGAGCTGTGATTTTTTTTTTCAAATCACATTTTGCAAACTTTAACTTTGCATGACATATGAGTAGGGGTTTCCCTCAATTAACAAATCATAAGTCTTTGGAATCCCATATTTTATTGGCAAGTCATTATTTGAGCGAGTTGCATATTAATTTGAATAAATTTAAAAGACAAAGGAAGAGCTTACAGCTTCATTAAAATCAAAATCTATGTTGTTTTTCTAGTTTTACTGACCGTTTAGACATTTTTGCATCCTGAACCACATTAACCCAACAGTGAATTGTTTATATATAAAATGATTGTTGTGGATACGCCTAGACAAATATTGTCAAATGAATACACCTTTTTAGCATAAAGTAATCCTTTTAAATTATGGTGCTTGTGGGATATATTTGACCTGTGATAATGATTCATATCCAACAACCTGCTTATTAAGGATAGGTTTTGTGAGTGCTGTTGTTGGTTTAAAACTTCTGTAGCTTTTTATGCAAATTAAAAATGATTTTTTCTTCTGCTCGTCTGCTTTCTTGAAATGTAGTATATCAGTTGTTTCGTAATTGTGTATAGCTTTTCACTGTCACGCCATCAAAGAATAAACTCAAAACCATGCAATGAAAAAGCTAATAAATTCAAATGTTTTTAAATAATAATAGTTAAACAACATCTCAGAGTCTCAGGTCTGTGTGTTACACCATTTTCTGAGTTATTTGCAGATTTCATGCCAATTTATAGAGCTCAGTATCAAGAAGCCATGTTTGTGCCTAGCTTGATCAGCACCAACATGGCGGCCGGAAATCAAAGAAAACATCTGGTACTCACTTTTGCTATGAAAGCTATTGGTCTTTCCTTATGATCTAGTGTATATACACATGAACATCTTTCCTAATACCTGAACTGTTTAAACCACAAAAATATTGAGAAAAGACCTTTTCTTCAAGCTCAACCACATTTTTACGGCGCCATCGTGATGTCATGTACAGAGGAAATCTCAAACATTCAACATGCTGTATTTTAAACACAAAGGACACTATCTAGCTGGAAACGTATGAATAGATATATTTTTAGGATTTCTTTCATGTGGTGACAATAAAGATTTAGCAGGCCCTGTGAATTTTGTTTTTAAAATTTTATGACGTCACTTGAAACCAGTAATACTAATTTGTAACTTGTTAATACTGTACACAATATTGGTGTAACAATATTATTACTAGCCCTGGGAGAGTACTTGTGCTGAAATTGCACTTGTATACATGCATGCAAACTTAAGTTTTTGTATTTTTAACTTAGATTCAGGCCAGAATGCTCAGGTTGTGGAGGCAATAAGCCACTCTGTTTTTTTGTAACTGCTCATCAATGTTTGTTTTCCCTTTTAAGTAATACTGAATGCTATGTGCATTTCTTTTTGATTAGAAATTAAACCACTGTTTCAATGGAAGGTGTGTATTTCTTCTGTTTGAATTGGCTTATTATAAAGTAACAATATAAGGCATTGTTGTATAAGTTTATTCCACTAGTGTTAATTGATGCAAACTCTTCATCTTTGACACTTATCGATATTTGACTTCGTAACTGTTTTCTTCATGGTTGACGGGCTTGTGATATTTTTAACATCACACATTGAATAACTATTGGTGATCGATAGTAATGCATTCCAAATACAACATATATAATTTATTTGAAGAAGTCCAACCTGTTCGTCTGACAACTGATTTTAGGTTAAAAGTATCCTGAGTTATTCTTGCGCTTCAGTGAGTTTAGAGTTGGTACTTTATATATTGAATCTGTCGGGATTTCTAAAAACTAGTGTGTGTACATTTTTTTCCTGTATTTGCATGACTGCTTACATAGTAAGGGCTAGAGTTAAATTCAAACTCTGTTGAGTTCTGGACATTATTTTCTGTCACAAATTTCTAAATATCAAGTTTTAAATATTCTTACTAATTAAGTTTAATTTTGAGGTGAAAGATTTTCGATTTCATATACTGTCCTGTATGTACATATAAACTTGCACAAGACTCAAAGAATATTCTACATCAGTAAATTAAGATGTTTATAATTATGAAGATTTAAATGTCTTTTTGTTGTACTGTCTCAGCGTGGATCTGAGTGAAGTGAATTGCAACAACTTAAACTAATTAAACAAGTGTAACCTCGGTTTTCTGTTAATCCTGGCTTTGTTAAATAGAGTAAATGTTGTTAATATGTACATCTGATCAATGTATTATAAAGAAAAAATCTCTAAATGAGCAGCAAAGCTAGAAAATCATGGAAATTAGGCTTAATATCAAGTCAGGAATATGGTTTGACTTTCCACAGAAAGGAAACCTGAAAAAGTCATAACAGACAGAAGTTCATTTTAAAATGCACTATGCCATTTTAACATGTACTTAGCCAAAACTAGTAAAAATGCCTAACTTTTAATGAGCTATCCCAGCGTTTAACCAATCACAATAGTTTTGTAAAGTGTGATGTTTTAAGATGTGATCATCCCATGTGTTAACCAATCAGAGAGGGGCGAGTAATGGTCTATTTTTAGAAAGCGGGATGATCACAAAGTCTGTCCAATCAGTGGTGCTAGTGGTTCATGAATATTTACATTACCAAGTTTATTAATTCTTGATCTTATGATTGTGTCCTATTGGTTGTTTGACTAACTGCTTCAAGGGGTTTTTGGAACTTAGTAGACAAATAGCACAAGATATTCCTCTGCAAAACAGTTTGATTATTCATTCTGAGTTTAAGAGATTTATGCCCAGCAACACAGGCATGGTTGCTTGCTTTGTTTGTTACATATTCCTTTGCTTTGTGCTTAAGATCTCAACTACCGGTACATTGTTTCATAGGTGTTTTATTTACAAAAAGGATGTAATAGAGTCCAAGGTCCACTGCATAATAAGGACTAACAACTTTTTAAAAAATATATTCTGGGACAGAGAATCTCCCCCAAACTGAATTTACATCATGAATTTTATGAAAATTTTCTCCTTAACAACTGCATCGCTACAAAATGGAGGTTGGGTGCCTGAGACATCCAGGAGCTTCCACTATTGGCAGCCAGCTCCTAGATGAAGACTGCTCCCATGGCTGGCAAATCCTGGCAACCCAGCCATGAGCCCCCACGCAGTAAGGGGAACAGGCACCCGTCACACTGATGGAACAGTGGAAAGAGGGAGGGAAGGGGTGGGAGAAGAACCGCCAGGGCATCGAGCTGCCACGCTACGCCAAGATGGAACGCTAAACGGAACGCCTCCTGGAATGCTACGCTACAAGCTGAAAGCACATGGCATTGACGCATGCGCATACGTGCTGACACCGCTGACTCCAAGAGAACGCAAGCGCTCTTTGTTGTTAACTCCATTAAATTGCATTTAATTACATTTAACAACTGCATCGCTACAAAATGGAGGTTGGGTGCCTGAGACATCCAGGAGCTTCCACTATTGGCAGCCAGCTCCTAGATGAAGACTGCTCCCATGGCTGGCAAATCCTGGCAACCCAGCCATGAGCCCCCACGCCATGCCGAAGGACCTCCGAGCCGAGCGACAGCCAGCTCGGAGAATGGGGCTCATGGCTGAGGCGAAGCCAGAGCCCCAAAACACAACACCCAAGTCCGGAGGCACCCAGCTGCTGAACCGACTAGATAAAGTAAGCTACAGACCTGTCAAGATATTCTGCCAGCTACTGAGAGGATGGAATCCACCGGTGTGCGCACGTACAAAAGATAAGCTTCGCTTGACCAACGGCCCCTGGTCTTAATGAGGTGGTCTGGAACGCCTCGCTGGGCGGCGGTTGTTGCTGCACCGATTCTAAAACTATGACCTGAAAATTTCCCAGGAATGCCCGCTGCCTGTAAAGTGGATTGCAGAAACGAAGAGAGAAGGGCCCTGGAAAGAGGACGGCCATCCTGGAAAACGAAGAGGGGCCCCTTGCCAGGTCCACGAAGATGAAGGTGGCTTGTCATTCGGCGTAGAAAAGTACGCCCCTGGGGTATGACTTTACATGCATGATGGAGGGTGCCGATGAGAGATTCCAACTCCTTCCTCGTACAATGCCGTTTGGAAGACCAGGATTCCAGTAGGGCAGCAATACGCTCAAACTTGGCACGTGGAAGACGAGCTTGGAGGGTGAGTGAATCCAACTCAATACCTAGCACAGTTAAGCAGGTGGAAGGTCCCTCCAGCTTATCTGGGTGAAGTGGAATACGCCACTCCTTAAAGAGCCGTACGCAAGTATCAATGTTGTTCTGGCAGACAGGAGAGTTTGGAGGACCCAATGTATGAAAATCATCAAGATAATGCAAGAGGAAATTCAGGCCATAATTGTGCTTGAGGATCCACTCTAACAAATCTGCAACGGACGAAAAAATGAACGGTGCTGAACGTAACCCAAAAGGGAGAGCCATATCGACAAAGTAATTGCCCTGCCATTTCATGGCAAGTAAATAGCGGTCCTCTGGGTGGACTGGGATGTTGCGATAGGCACTCTCGACGTCAAATTTTGCCATGAGTGTACCTCGGCCAAGACCCATGATCCCGCTAATAACATCGTCTACCTTCATGTACTGCACCGAAAATGGTTCTTTTGAAATGCCATCATTGACGCTATGGCCGAAAGGACTGGACAGATCTAAAATGAGGCGCCACTTTCCAGGTTGATGTTTTTTTGGAATCACTCCAAAGCGACTGACGTGAAGGTTTGGAGTTGGGGAAACAGGGAAGGGGCCTGCTACGCGACCTTTCTCTAGCTCTGAACGTAGGTACTGATCGATCACCGATGGCTGAAGGGATGCTGAGGGCATGTTCTGAACCGCAGACTTTAAGGATACCACCGAGGGGTCAAAACCAAGACGGAAACCCTTTGTGAGACCCGTAATTACATAGTCCACTTTGACTTGATCAGGGTGAAAACGAAGTTCACACCAAAGTTTTTGTGCATCAATGGGGGTCACCCCAGAAGGGGGAACCAGGTCTTGCCGAAAGGAACTGGTAACCAAACACGAACGGGATTGGGGGGTCTGGGTTGAGACTCCCTGAGGCTGGAGGCTAGCCAGCGAAACTTCTGCTGAAGATGCAACAACATGAACAGGAACAGGAACTGGAACCAAGCTATGTGAAGGAGAAAATGAACGACACAACTGTACACTATTTACAATGTTCGATGGAGAGGAGGGGGTCCTCGCCACCGTCTCAACGCCGCTGGCGTTTGCTCAGTGGCGGAGAAGAGGATCGTGAGCGCTGAGCATATGACGATGAGGCCCGAAAGGGGCAGTTGACACTAGGATGCTCTCCTTCACACCTCGCACAGCAGTGGCGATACCTACATTGACCAAAGGGCCAGGCGCAGGAGCCATTATTCCAGGACCGGCAGAATGTGGACGCTGAGGCTACGGATCTAGAAGGCGAAGCAGAAGTGGTAGGTAACTGATGCTGTTGTTGTGGTGAGCACGTGTGAAAGTTGTAGAGGTCACTGTTCATACGGGACCAGTCAGACAGACCTGACGCCGCCGCATCTTTACGGAAGGCTGTGTCATAATGAAGCCAGGCCTTGCCGGAGAACCGGCGAGCGGTCTGCAAAATCAATAGCTTGTACTGGGTCATGTCTTGCCATCTGGCTGGGTAGGAACAACAGAAGATCCACATGTACACTGTAAAGGCTTCCACCCAAGTTACAATGTCTGTTATTTCTCGAACCCTTTTCTTGGAAGCGATGAGCAGGTTTCCATTCAAGTACGCTTGGGGGTCCGTATCCTGGGCCTTGACATTTTCGGGTAGCAAGTCCGCCAGCTCAACGAACTGCCCGGCCTTTATTTTCGACACCAGCTTCTCCAGGATTGGCGAATACCCTGGGCCGACGACAAAAGGCTTGTGAAGCAACGAAGAGGCCGAGTGCACCCCGGTGGATGCAGGGGGCGGTGGAGAGAAAAACTGGCCGGTGGCGGGAAGCGCTCCGCTCGAGGCACCGTAGGAACCAAACAACGATGGACGTGAAAGCGACGAATTGCTTAAGGTACAGTAGGTTGAAATAAACGAAGGTACAACAGAATTACCTGGCGATGGCCCAGCAGCAAAACCTGGCGAAGAACTAACAAGGAAGGACGGCGAAGGTGTGCACGTGCTCGACGGCATGCTTCCCATTGTGGTGACGTTCGAAGCAGACAGCTGACTCGTTTGGTTTTGTACGGCTGCGAGAATTTGAGGCAGCGAATCCCCGAGCGCCCGAGAGAAAGCTTGCGAAAGATCCTGAGCGGACAGCACAAAGGATGGGGGCGAGGTTACCGGAGCCGAAGAAACCACGGAACTTGCCACTGAAGAAGAAACTCCTGAGGAAGTCTCCAACTGCGAAGAATCCAACATGGCGGCGGCGCTGTTATTCGTCGATCGCCCCGAAAGCTGACTCATAGAGTACGCGGAAAAACAAGCCAAAATAACGGCACAAAACAGGAAAAAGGACTCGAAGAAACTGTAACGCTGATAGAAGAACCGCCAGGGCATCGAGCTGCCACGCTACGCCAAGATGGAACGCTAAACGGAACGCCTCCTGGAATGCTACGCTACAAGCTGAAAGCACATGGCATTGACGCATGCGCATACGTGCTGACACCGCTGACTCCAAGAGAACGCAAGCGCTCTTTGTTGTTAACTCCATTAAATTGCATTTAATTACATTTTATGCAAATCACCCTCAAACAGTTGAAGAAAGTTGAAATCTTTCATCCATTCAAACAAAGAGTTGATTTCCTTTTCCAATTTCTTTTTATGGTTTTGTCCACAGCATTGTTTTTTCAGATGATGGACGAGAGATTTCCTTTAGATGACAGTCCAGATATGACAAATCACCAAGAAAACTGCACTCGTACTCCTGCTGAGGTTAGGACTTTTCTGCGATTAAAAGCTTACTTTCGCAACATACTCTGAAGTTCGGAACACACGAGGCAACAAAACGCCGAGACAGGTCACCTCGTGTACATACACACGCTGCAACAACGCTGTTTTCACTGCAACCTGTCGCACAAATTCTAACTAATTTGATTTTTGTTGCGCAGTGACAACATTTTCGCTAGAAATGCAATGTACACACAAGGTGACATGTCTCTCTAACTTGTTACAGAGATTTGTCGCCTTGTGTGTTCTGACCTGAAGAGCTATGTGGCCTGGGTTGTTCAAAGGGGGGGGGACCAATGTCCACCAGATAAACCTGTCCAGTGGATAAGTGGATAGTGATTTATCTGGTGGATCACACTGTCTTCCCTTGTCCCCATCAACTGAGTCAGACTGTACTTTGATATCCAGCTTTGAATGTGGTATCTTAGCAAATGTACTGTTTGCAAAATACATACTTTTTTACTCGCCTTCCAAAGTTTAACGGTACATTGTGCATCGCAAATGTTTTTCTTAGACAGTATGTTTTTGTTTTCCATTTTCATCTCAGAAATCTAAAACTCCCGTTGTCACTACTGCCGAAGTATCCAGTGACGAGAGCACCAAGGCAGAATCCCCAGAACAGCCTCAAGCTATCACTATGGCAACACAACCCAAGGCTTTGTTAAGTACTGTCCATGTGCAGCAGAGCTTTCATGGAATCCGTTCATCAATCCCAGTGCTAAGTCATTCAGCTTCTGAGGTAAACAAACTCTTTCTGGAAATGTTAGTAAGAACTAATCAAGTGCATTAACGCTTATTAACACTTTGTAACTGGCCTTTTTAGGAAACAGTTAATTATGCCTTGGGAACCTCAGTATTTTCCTTGGCTTCATTGTGTCTGACATAAGGATGAGAATCTTGGCAATTAAAATTAACTGGTTCCCTGAGCGTCCTGCCATTAAGTGAATTTTTTTATGTAACACAAAGTGGGCATGGAAAATGCAGATGATTATGCAGCAGTTGTTCAACTGAAAGTACTAATATAGTTGTTTGATCTGTGCTAGTAAGGCCCTCACACTTAATAAACTTAGTCACTTCTCAGTTCACAGGTCCAGATAGTTCACGCACAGACTGCTTACAATACTTGCTACATTTTCAAGCAGACAGAAAATATTAGAAAACATGGTATAAGATTGTGTGCTAAAGCCATATTTTGTATATCAGCGGGGTTAACTATCATTGGTGTGGTCCATCTGTCTCACCATTAACTTACCACTGAGATGAGATTTTTTCTTTCAATCTGTAGCCATCTTACCATCCTGCACGGAAAACTCTTGTGCGGAGTGCTGCTGTGACAAGTGTGCCTTCACCTCCACCATCGCAGTATCCAGATGAGGTCACAGAAGTATGAAATAATATCTAAAGTTGTCATTGAATTCAGATGTTGTTACAAATCCTACCCATGCAAAATATATAGTTAAATGAGACTTAACCTTAAGTCAACATTTGACTGAGATTCTATGAAGCCATTTGTCTGAGGAGATTTTGCTGAGATCTAGGGGAGAATTTCCATATATATCTTGCATAAATTAATATATATTCCATTCGCTATATTGTACCTCTGCTGTAAACATTTAATTTAATTTATTTGATCTAGCACCCTGACATTTTCAACTTTTTACAGTACAATAGTTATCTCAGTGTGCTGGTACCCTTAAATTTTCTCCTTTGTAATTTAATTGATTTAAATCTCTTGGGTACAATAAACATTGTTGTTGTTGTCTTGCACAATCTTATTGCGGTCTCACCAATTCCAACATCTCACCACAGTTTGGAGAAGTTTAATGCCAAGTTCTCAGCGAAATAATTAAAAATCTTGGCAGCCAAAAACTCTCTCCAAAATCTCGGCAATTTTTTTTTATGGATAATAACACAATGCACAAGTAACAAAGAACATTTATAGTAAGTTGTAACTTGGTTGAAATTCCTTGTTTGACTATTATTACCTTTCCAGGGTACACCACCTTACAAAAATACCAGTTTTGACTCTAGCGACAGTGGGATAGCTGGAGAATTACCACCCAGACTGGAGGCACTGGCAAGAGCTTCCAAACAGAGTTCACTTTCTAGAGGCAAGTACATGTATAACAAAGTAACGATAGTATGCACATAATTACTGTAAGTGTTTTAGCTATACTCCAAACCATTTGCCTCTATTAACTATGGTTTTACAGATAATTTAAACCACCATCAGCCCAATGACAATCGCCCTGATGATTAAAAACCGAAATATTGCCTATACTAAGTTCATCTCACTCTGGTGAATATCACCATGAGGCAGTGTTCTTCCTAGTTTTCCGCACAGCAGGTTAAAAAACTTAATTTCAAACTGGTTAAGAAAATTGCAGTGAATCATGGCGGTTTTGTTTAAAGGGGATATTTTTGCTGTCTTTTACATGTTATTTGAAAAATCAGCAGTTTTGTTTTGTCTTTACTGCAAATGGCTGCAGTTCCTTTAAATTTCTTTGCTTCAAAAGCTTAAAAGCTGATCTGATTGAAGGACTGTATTTTTAAAGCTTCTTTTAACCTTTCATCTAGATTTTTTAAATGCTTTGGTTTCACCATGCATGTACGAGCCATGTTTAATTAAATACTAATCTACACAATACATTAAATTTATTGACTGTATGGTTTTGAAAACTGGAATGTGACAGTTGATATGTTTTGCTTCTAATACTGATACAGTTGTACAATGAATTTTTCATTCATTCTTTTATTTTCGATCATAACTACATTGGTACATGTAGAATGACCTGTTGAATTTTCAAGATTTTGAAGTGTTTTTTGGCAGTGAAGAGTGGTGTTGCAAGCTGTAAATTTTTCCAATTATCGCCTGATAAGAAGGAGAACACTGCCGTGAAGTTTTCATTGTCTGGATTGACATTCAAATTCAGTTTAACCTTCCCAAGACCTTCAATGCCATTTAACTGATGAACTAATTCATGCATAAAGTGAAATTGAATAGTGTGTTGCACTTGGAAAGTTGTTTTTTGGTGTAGAAAGAAAAAGTTCATGTTGTATTCATTTCGTCATTGTTTTTCTTCTTGTAGATGGCTCATTTGAATACACAGATTCCACAGGGACAGACCTCCATGATTTTATTATAAAAACGTTAAAGAATCCAAGGTGAGTTCTCACTCTGTTAGAAATCTTAGTAAGCATTTCGTGGACTAAATGAATTCAGTTTCTTGTCCAGTGAATGTTAGGTTTTGTCTTGGTGGTAACTGAAAATACAATGGCTTGTGGCAGAAATCCTCTGTGTGCTCTAGGCTTGGATGGAGCTGTCTGTTACTTTGGGAGGGTGCAAGCCTTGCAGATGGAGTTTTGCGCCTCGCAGACTACATGTATTATTTTGCAGTTGCCTGTATGGAACAGGATTTTCCACTGAGTGCTGAAACAATTGCATTATTTTTCTCGATTAGTGGGCATGCTCCTCCCCTGCCAATTTTCAACCCTAAAAGGTACCACACAAATGAAAACTCTAGCAGTGGTAAGTTTAGGTTAAAGTACCCTAAATGGTACCAATCCATCAATTTTACCCCCTAAAATTTTAGTTAGGGTTATCCCCCCCTGGGCCAGCCATTTCTATCGCCTGCTTCTTACATCTTGTGGACTGTCTTAATTTGTGCCTGACCTTATGTTAAATGCATACTATAATATTTATTTTCAGCTGGCAGCATCTTTTTCTTTAACTGCCAGGTGTGCCACATGAACTAAAAAACAGTTAGCCCCTCTACTAACAATGATCTACCTTGTCAATTTTTAGGGATCGAAAATTTATTATGAGACTTGAACAGGATTTCCTTAATTTTATCCCAGAACCAGCGTAAGTAGATAAATAATTATAAATTGTTATGTGTTGCAGATAATTTCCATACCTTTAGGATTTCAAATTGTTACATATTATATCATTGTAAGAGTGTTATCTTCAGGTTGAAACAGAAACTAACAGAAACCAATTGATATGGTCTACAACATACAGACTGTATACTGTCGCAAGCTATAGACTGCAAATTAACTGAAAGTGGTGCACAAATTGATAAGTGATGTATTGTCATAATTTTTCTTTGTCAGCAGTCTCTTTCTTCATTATCCACCAATGTCGTCATACCATCGCATGATTGTGCACAGAGTTGCCGCATATTTTGGTATGGATCACAATGTTGATCAACAAACTGGAAAGTCAGTCATTATAAACAAGACAATTAACACAAGAATGTAAGTAGCAATACATCAAAGAGTTTGTTTCCTAGGTATTATAAAGACCAGTTGGGTATCTGTTTGTATAACAATATAGTTTTCTGTGATGTAAACTATATGAAATAATTCATACATACCATCTGAAATCATACGCACATCAGATACTGTTTTCGCAAGGTGGACGCAAGGGTAGTGCATGAATTTTGCCCATGCGTTCACTGCAGGACGAATGAACGAAGCATGAGACAAAACCAAGAAGGAACAGGGAAACACGCTATCTTCAAAGACCACATTTTCATTCTTTTAATTGCCTCTGTTACCTCTTTTTTGAGTTTTACTTTCAAGATAATAGATCTGTAGATTTATCCAAGGGATTTTATCTTAAACCGTTTTTGAACAGTGCCAATGTTGATGTACCGGTAAGTGAGAAATGATCATCGTAGATAAGTTTCCAATTTAAGACATTGGAAATTAAAGAAGCCTGAAAAAATTCAGACTCCAATGAGAACCTGTGACGTCAGCAATACTGGTGCAATGTTCCACCTTGATTGAGCTATACAACCACATAGCTCAGTGGGTAGATTATTGCACTGGTAACATGGAAGTCATTCTGCTCAAATCCCATTGAAGTCCTGAATTTTTTCAGACTTCTTTAATTTCCAATTGCTCAAATAGCTGTTAGACAGCATGCGAACGAGGCGAAAGTGTCAAAACATCGGGCAACGCAATGCACAATGACCCGTTAGCCTCGTTTGTATGTCAAACCGCTGAGAACTCCAATAAGAGCCGTTGCAAAGTTCACCGTGAGAATCATTTCTCACGTACATACTTTTGATTATTCACAGACCTGAGAGCAGATTTTTAGAATTGATACCCAGAGAAGAATCAGAAGACTTGGAAAGTGCCATTCCACGATTAATTCTTAAAAGACAAAATACCCCTTCAGATGATAGTACTCCTCCGAAGGTAACTAAAAATATTTATTGTATTCCTCATGCTGAACATAAAAATAGACTACATCAAGCAGTCAGTCTTTTGCTTTTAAGTCAGTGGAGACAATGCAAAAATAGTGAATGAGCTTGTTACACGAGTCACCACAAGCTATCTTTTGGCTCTTCTGCCAGCTTTGCTTCTCATGTAACATGCCCTGTCACATGCATTTCACCCCCACTGACATAAGAGCACAAGAGAGACTGCTTGCAGTCTAACCATAAAAATTGTTCTTTATGGTCTCTCATTTCCAAACACCTTAAAGTTTTTCAAAACTACTCTGGTTCATGTTGTATTTTCAACTCTCTTCTCAATGTTTGGAAATGTGATGAAACACTCTCTCTATAATAATCATTTGGTAAGTTCTCCTAACCTCTATGGTACAGTACGTATTGCTGTTACAAGGAGAAGTTTCATTTTAATCACTCAAATGTTGTCTTATAATGAACATGTATGTGTGATCATTACAACTATTCACCAAAGTGGAGGTGGCTAGTGGTGGATATTTGCCGAGTTGCAAAGCAGCGAGGTGAATATCCTCTTCTAGGCACCGCCACTGAGGTCAATAGTTGTTTTTAGTCTATACTAAAACAGTGAGGTAATATAGCTTAATTACTCATTTATTCAACTCAATCATTTACGCGACGTCCTGCAAGAGGCTGAAAAATTGCTCGGAGGTGAATACCAAAGGACCAATACCAACGTAGCAAAGGATATCCCATGTTAAATACCCACTCAGCACACGACAACAGTTCTATCCACCGTTTTAGTTAAGTAATAGACCACAAGTTACTATGGTTTATAGGCTGATAAACCACATGGGATGTTGGAAGAACACGAGAAGAATTTGTAAATCACAAGCTGCAGGCGAGTGATTTGCAAATTCTTTTAGTGTTCTACCAACACCCCAAGTGGTTTATCAGCCTATAAACCATAGTAACTTGTGGTCTATTGCTTTTATATAATAATTCAGAAAAGATAAGAGTTTACTGGCACAATAAACCATAGCTGATTGACCAATCATAGCCTGCTCATTGATTTGGTTATCATATAATATATGATAATTCTCTTATTACTGTTGTAGATTGATAGCCCTGTTCTTATACACTCTATGGAGGATAAACGGTCAAAATCAATCGAAGAAAGGGAGGAAGAGTATCATAAAGCCAGGGAAAGAATATTTAATCAAGATGTAAGTTTCACTTGCTGCGGGGCAGCTCTTCTAGGCCCGCAATTGATTCGTAACAAATGCTGATATGGTAGGTACAGTGGCCTCATGGTTAGGGCACTTGGCACGGGATCGAACAGCCTTGGTTCTAGCCTTGGCCTGGGCATTGCAATGAATTAGCATGCCCTCCAGCATGTAGTAGAAAGACTCCTATTCACGTCATGCTACAGAAACTGGGAAAAGCTCCGGCCTGATGGGCCACAAGGGTTGTACGCAGACTTAACTTTACCGTTTTAATTGCTCATAATACTGGTATACAAAATATGCATTAATTAATTGTAAAAAAGAACTGCATTTTGCTTTAGCAAAGATCCTTGAGACTTGAATACACTTTGCACTCTCAGTTTCATTTATCAAGATTGAAGGCAAAAAAAAAAGAATGTGTTTTGCACTTGTTGTGTATATTTTGTAATTTATGCTGTTTGTTCTTGTCTTAGTCAATTTCATCACAGTCTTCACAATCGTCAAAAGGTGACGCTGATCTCATGCCGCCTCAGCTTCTACAGAGGTAAGAAAATACCTAGACTGAATAATATATTGTCGTCATGCTACATCAACTAGATGTCTTTGGTATAGATATGGGTCCTGAGCAGGGATGGCACAGTGTTGAGACCACTCCCCTTACACTAATTTGGCACTGGTTTGAGCCTTGAAAGTTGCATCAGGTGGGCGGAGTTTTTTTGGTTGTTGTTTTCCAGTTTTCCTCCCTCTGCAAAAACCAATCCTTCTAAATTTCAATTCGGTCGGGAATCAGAGTGCCGTAGGTTTGTTAGTTGAAACAATATTAGTGCAAGTCTCGTTAAATACCGGTAAAAGTCAATTTATTTTAGATGATAAAAGATGGTGTATTTTACTTCACTTCCAGCTAATTCTGCTAAAAAGAGTTCTATCAAAATGTACGTTTTGGGGGAATTTCTATGTAACATTTTGAACTTTTATCTCCAGGGAAGACATTGAGGATTATGATGATGGTGTTGCGGCTGAAGAGACACCTGAGAGACTCCCAATCGGTAAAATAGGAAAATCAAAATCGGATGAAGTACATGCAGATTCACCAGGAGACAGGACCACAACGGGAACAGCAGGTGAGAGCATAGCACAGTTATTATCGATTACCTTACATTGATCTCAGAGTATGTTAGGCTCGATTACCAGCGGCTGTTTGGGAAAATGAGTACGCACTCCTCTCTCTTCTCAGGTAGGAACAAAGTCCGTGTTCGATTGAGGTCCACCCCTCAAGCCTTGAAGTTGATTAATTTGTCAAATGTCAGTTGTGCGTGGATGAAACCCTAGTGTGTGGCCATTCAAATGAAAGCTCTTGGCTAGTTCGTTTTTGGGCATTGTTTATTATGCTATATAAGTTGGTACTGTGTTTTAAACTAGGAGGGAGCTGGAGAGGGAGCATGACAAGCAATAGTTAATACATTGTTCCTTCTGATTTAGCTTCTAAGTCAACAACAACCCAGGGAAAATTTTCCTCCCTTTTTAAGTGGAGGGTATGGGACAGTCTACATGTCTAGATGAAGATATATCTTTAAATGTCTTCTTAAAAACCATTTTATTTCAGGTATTCGTATTATGACCAACAAGCCATTCATAAGGTCCAGCAGTAGCCCTGGTATTAGCAATCTAAGCAGTTCCCCTGCCTTTGAGCGCGTCTCCAACACTACTCGCCGAGGGTCAGATGGAACTCAGAGGGTGAACCAGCGTCATGTGTCCAACTCACAGAGTGCCATGGCAGCACCACTCCCATACTGGGCGGCAGAGGGGGTCCCCTTCGTTGCACATAACCTACCTTCTGGAGAAGTCCAAATGTTGCCGGTCCAAGCGGCACCTACTGGAATGCAGGGGATGGTGCCCGTCATGGCTGCACCTGGTGCCCCATCACAACAGACTGGTGAGTACATTTATTGTGTATTTCGGTGCTTACATCGGCGCTTATTGACCAAAGCATTTCATTTCGATATCTAGTCTTCTTGGTTCCAGCTCCTTATAAAGCGTAGCCTCCCATGCAATCGTGTTTAGAGGGTCGCATTTTGGAAGGAGTGAAACGGGCATTCCTAAAAACGGCTCCGTGAGAGTTTATAAAAAGGCGCAGCTGATGCTGAATTGTGTTCTCTGTGGTTGGCGCAGTGGTGAGACTCTTCCTGCCACCCATGTGAGTGTGTTGTTGGTTCTCGTCTTTGCTGTGAAGATTTTTCTCTGGATTCTCCAGTTAAATTCCTTCCTCAATAAAAATCTAAATTTGAATGCGATGGTGGATCCGAAGGCCTCAAGATTGTAAAAGCTAATTTTTTTATTCGATTACATATAAAAGCCCAAGGTTTAGCTATATTCAGTGCATCTTTTACTTCAATTTTGGTGAATTACGGTGTGCCATAGATTGGAACATCGACAAGAAAATAGCAAGGAATTTTTCTTTTTGAATCGTGTTCTAAGTTTAAGTGCGTTAGTACATTTTTAACTTATTTTTTAACAATCAGGTGGCGTGATGTGGTCAGTTCCTCAGGAGCCGATGCAGCATGGAGTGATGCTTATAAACCCAAATACAGGTATTGTTAAATCTCTCCCAGCCGGTGATGGCAAAAAGTTATGGTCGAGAGGGACGTTTCTAATAGTTGGAGCCTCGGTAGCCCCTGAAAGGACTAAGGCTCCAACGATTCCACACTTCGTGTGTCTTACACAAAGTGTGGAGCCTGTTCATGGTTAGAAGCGCCCCTTTTAGCAGTCACACTACCAGCCACTGTCTTCTTCCCTAATGTTAATGCGTTGCAAATCTTATAATTCGTCATGTATCCGTATGGATTGTGTCTCTTGTAATGCAATCCGGCGAATTTGAATTTACCACTTAGTCGCCAAATGGCTACGAAAGGATTTTTCTTAATTTCTAACCCTGCGGATTAAAGTAACTACAAAAATCTCGCTCTATCTTTATCTCCTGCCATGTCGGTTTGGTTTCCTTCAAGCTAAAGATGTATTGGAAACTGAATGCTATAACGTCAATCGAAACATTTTCCTTTTTTTTCTTACCCAGGCACTCCATTACTAGGACCTGACGGAAACCCTCTGGTAATGCAACCCACATACCAACAAGTCATGGTCAAACCAGGCTCAACACCAGGCTACTCTCCATCGTCCTCCGTCCGCGCCGCGGTACAAGGTACACAGCAGCCTTCCGCGTTAGCCCAACAGCAGCAGCAGCAGCAGCAACAACAACAACAACAACAACAGACCGCCGTGAATTCTGGTCAAATTGTCATGCCGCAGTACGTCGGCATGCCACAGCCAGCGATGTATGTGATGCCCTCCAATGGTCGGCCTCCTTTTGCGCCGCAGCAGGCTGTAAGTTTTCCAAATCCGTTCCCGACCTCTTCACAAGTGTTCTCTTTGTCTAGAGATTTCACTTCACTTTCGTTTAAAAAGCTTTAGTTTTTCCTCAGTAGTGCAATTTCAGTTTCTTTTGTTTTAGAGGGCAATAGGCAGTAGATTGTACATGTAGCCGAGCCAGATAGCAGAATGAGTAGGTAGTTAGCTAATTCGTGTTGCAAGTTAGCTCTGCGTTTTGATGTATTTCGTGTTTTTCGGATGTGACCAGTTATTCTATCGCCTCCAAAGCTTTTACTCTGAATAAAGTCTTGAGTTTTACGATAGATTTCAAGAAAACTGTGTGCCAAGCTGTAAAATGAACAGCAAGGAAGTTTTATGTAGGAGGACCAATTTTATTTCAATTGTTGTAATAGAAAGTGTATCAATAAAATGGATGTTTCACGTCTGTAACATTGGCATTTGAAATAACTGTCTAAATTTACAATCGAGGGCTTACCTTAGGCATCAAAGACTAAAATGGAGCAGTATTGCTATTTAACGAGTAAAACCAGATAAAAGCGCGAGGGAAGGCAACGGTATATGACTGCAAGGAGAATGAATCTTTTCGCTAAATCATGTCTGGTCTGGTAGACCTGTGCAAAACAGGCCCAGTGTAAACTTCGAGCTGCCAGCAATGATTTCTTAACTTTCCTCAGTCAAAAATCCGTGGGTTCACTTTAAATCATGGATCAGCGTGTTCGAATTTTGAGCGACCGGGACTCTTCACCCTGAAACCCAGACGTTCAGCTTAAAGGGAGAAAAGCGTTTCCCGTTCTTTCATTCCTCAACCAATGAAACTAATGCAAAAATGTTAAGGCATATTTTAGATTTTGATGGGTGTAAGTTTTGCTTTGTGTAGTTTTTCAGACATGCGAACAGTTGATGTCAAAGAGCAGGAAACTGTGTTCCTGGTTTTATCCTCAAATATTGGAATTGCCGACAGTGTTTATATGTAGACTTTTAGACAGGCAGCAGAGACTAGAAAGGATTCGGTCTCGTCGTCTTTCGTGCAACTATCGCAAATTAATTTAGATCACTCGCGAACGCTAGTATTTCTTGCCCTTTAGGGATCGGAGTGCACAGCGGGAAGTCATTGGCCAAGTTCTGGGCAGACGGTGACGCCAGCTAATTCAAGATACCAAGACATGGCTGCCCAGTTTGGCGGGCTTTCTCTGTCGGGACAACAGGGCGCGCTTGACTCGGCTTCCTATCGCCCTCAACAACAATACGCCGAGTCTGGCGTGCCAAGTTCAACTCGTACCACATCGCCAATGTACGTGAACAGTGTCACGCAAGCTGGCGTGACAGGTCAAATGCAGTACGTTGTATTACCGCAGTCCGGCATGCAGTCGCAAGCGAGGCCATTGATACAAGGCCAAGCTTACGGTGGTGGAGCGGTTGCTCAGACCGCCTCACCACAGCAATACCAAGGTTACGTCGTTTCGCCAACTCAAACGCCTTACCAACAATTCCCTTACGGTACCATTCCTAAAGATGTCACTTCTTCAGTCATTCAACAACACGCCCGCTCTCAAACACCACCCACCCCTCCCCAAACAGCGTCGCCTGCCCTTACAAACCAGTATATGCAGCAACAGCAGCAACATCCTCAGGCACAGCTGACATTTTCGTCACAAATTCCACAACAGTCTTCACAGACGCACACATCACCATATCAGCAACAAGCCGTCTCACCCCACACCACACAGCAACTTCTTCGACCTATGGTACCCGTGGTCATTCAAGGAGGTCGAGGAGTTGCTATGGCGACAGCGGTTGGCCAACAAGGTCCAGTCCCTTCTCAATTTCAACAAGCTCCGGTACATGTCCAGACGCAATACCCTCCCAACCAGAGGAGAATGTATAACATCGAAAGACGCGTGCCCAAGGCAGCAGGGGAGATGTACAGCTCGGATGCTGCTGTCATGCACGGCTCCCATCCTTTAGTATCTTACGGTGATGGTTCTGTCCCCACTGGTTACGAGATTCAAGGAGAAAGGGGCCCCTTCAATCAGTTTCAGTATCAAAGGTATGTCGGAGTCCAGATTCTCCTTTCTGTTTCACACAGTTTGAATAACCCAACCTGGGAGAATGTAGAGATGGCCAGTTGTAGCAGTTTTAAAGGCATTCTCGTTTCCAGAGGCCGCGATCCTTTTGGTCAGCACCAAGAATCACGATTTCTGGCCGTCTCCAAAACCGGAAGTCCGCGAATCACGGACTCGTTGTCGAATCTGACAATTCTGATTGGCTGAAAACTACAGAACGAGTACTCTGCGCATGCTCACAAGCTGGGGGTGGCCAGAGGTCTCGATTCCTTGGTGCTGACCAAAAGGATTGCGGCCTCTGGGGACGAGAATGTTTTAAAGGGACACAGTCAGCTGGTGCACATGCGCATTAGATGTCATTTCATAGCTAATTTGCATATCCCTTTTGGAGACGCTATCCATACCGTTTTTACCAAATATGCAAAATAATATCACAGGATGAGCAAACGCACACTCGAAAACAGGTTTTCAGTAAGCAATTGAAAATCGAGTGAAACACTGGGAAGATTAAAGCGGATTTCTAGATGTACTCGACGCGTAACTTTGATTTCAGGTTGAGGTAAACTTTTTTCAAAGTGAGAAAACTAGCGTCCAGGTTAGCGCGGTCCCAAAGCTGACTATGTCCCTTTAAGTTTTCATTTGAGTGCCGTAAAGCCATAAAAAACAAAGTAATCACTCTGACCAATCACAATGACGTAAACCATCCAGTGAACCAATCGAAACTCGCCGTGTGAAGCGCGGGAAAAAGTGCGCGAGCGAGGCGCGATTGGTATTGGTCTGACTTCTGATTGGTTGAGAATTCGAAAGTGGCGCGACTAACTTGTAAGCGTAGTAATGCAAAAGCAAAACAAACGTGAATTACTCAAGACTCTCGACTGAAAACCGCTCTAAAATATCTGTTCCGACAAGTTTCAACCATGCACGACTTAACCCTACGCCTAGATAACCAAAGAAATTTAGATGTTTACATTATTTCCGGCCGCCATATTTGGTATTCAACTGAGGTACTTCAATATGGCGGCTCCATACTGGGCTTTGCATGTAAATTTGTCCGGAACATTTCGAAGAATACATGAAGCTTGGAATAACGCACACACCTAAAACTCGGAGAAGTGAATTCTTTATTTATCTTCTGTAATATCGTAGCTTCTTGACTCTGTCCGCTGAATGGTTTTCCATTTATTATTTTGGGGGGTCACGTGAGTGAAAACGGTCTATTTGCTCTTTCAGGTATGGCTCGTCTGGTCAGTCTGCAAACGCGTCAGGGAGTCATTACCAATCGTACAACAAACAGAAAAATAAACAATACAAAGACCGGAGGGGTAGTCCCCGCGGGCAACACCTACAAGACACGGGCAAAAAACACGGCCGGAAAACTCCCGAGTCCGAGAGGACGACAGGTGAACAGTGAAGAACAGGGGATTTTTACGACCACGCGTTTTAATATGTATGTAATACTTGTTTATGATCTTTCATTGTACCAGATGCAATGGGTCTTTTACAGCCAACGGTTACATGCGCACAAAATCAAAAAACATATATAGTTTACTGCAGTAGACGCTCTCTTTGCGATCACACTGTCGCGTATACCTCCAGCTCAAGTTGTGATCACTTGTTAGAATAGTAACTAATAGTCCAGTTTTGAGTTGGTAGGTACTTGGTGTAGGTTTTAAAATCATTCTTCATCCAGTAAAGTCGACGTGCTAATCAGTAACGTGCCTGCTGTACAGTCACCTCCCTTACTGACGTCGAAGTTTAAACGGCTGGGTTAGTCTCGATTCGAAGAAAAATATTCACAAATACCGGCAAGGAAAGTGCTGAAGCGTAAGATGAAACAGTGCACAAAGTTGTTTGAAATGTTCTCTTGTTCTCGCTGGTGTTTGTTAATATTTTATTTCAGGTCTAGACGCGTCTTTAGTCGTTTTATTCAGCGGTCTTGGTTAACTCGTGAGAGTGAGAGAGGGGTATAACCGCTGGATTGCCTTGGTTCTTTTGCTCGTTTTTCTTTGCAAATTTTTATAGCTTCTGAAATTAACCGCACAATCGTATAAAATTGATATACTGATGCCGTGTTTCTTTGAATTTTTTACTTGCAGGAGTCAACCATATTCTGGAAGTATATGACTTGCCCAGGGGAATAAAAAATAATGAAACGGATGAATTATTTGAAGATCTGATCAAGGCTGGTGCCCGGATCAAATGGCTGCACAGTTCTGCGAGCGCCGCCTCGAAGGAGACGCCGGTCCTCGCAATATTTTCGTCCTCATCGGCGGCTGATTACGCTCTGAATTCAATGCCAAGCTCCAAGTTTAAACTTCGCCTTCATCAAAACACGAGCGCGTTTGCTTACGCGGATTCGAACGCTCCTATTCCGTCCTCGTCTTAGACGTTTTTACGTTCCGCTTTAACTGAAAACGTTATTTTTATTTTGTATTTGATTTTTTATATGAATTATGCGGCGAAAATTACTAGGATAGGTATCTTGTCATAATGTGCTTAATCTGTGTTTAAATATTGTTCTAGTTGTAAGAAATGGTATAAAATTAAAATGAGGTAATTGGAAAACAAAGCCATCTGATGCACGGTCTTTGCTTGTGTGTGATTCGCGTGACCCAAAGAATATATTAAGCGTGACAAGTACACGTCGACTGAGGGCCCCGTCCACACGTATCCGTTTTAATTTGAAAACGCAACTTTTTTGTTACGGATACGTCTTCCGTCCACACGTATCCGATGAAAACGGTCACCGAAAACGCAACTTTTTGAAAACGCTCTCCAGAGTGGAATTTTTTGAAAACGCCGTTTTTGTTTTTACGTGTGGACGGGGGGAAAACAAAACTTTTCGAAAACGATGACGTATCAGTGTTGGATCCAGCCCACCCGCGCGAAAGAAAATGGCACCACGTGGCTTCCCTTCCTATCTTAAGGGCTCATTTTACCGGTAAATGCGCATGCACCGTCAGCGGTATCTGCGTTTTCGAATCGTTTCAGCGTTTTCGTGTGGATGGGTGAAAACGATATGAAAACGCTACGTGTGGAGACGATTTTTTTTTAAACGAAGGAAAAAACTTGCGTTTTCAAACGGAAATGGATACGTGTACACGGGGCATAAAACATGCATTGTGGGTGTGGGTATCATGTAACCCCGAATTAGCTCCCGCAATCTTGACAAAACATTTCGTTTCGTTATACCCAGTACTTTGCTTATCATTTAAAATAAAAAAAAAACGATTTATTGTCTTGCGAGACAAGTTTGACAACTAAAAAGAAATCTAATCTCCCCTGCTGTCTTCCTTTGGGTTCGTCACGCAATCTTTTCTTCTCCACGAGAAACACGCTTGAAACGCGTGACGAGGCCGAAAGAACAGACATTTCCGACTTTCCGTTCGAGGCTAATCGTGCTTTTCATACCTTGAACAGAAAATAGAAGGAAAAAAATTCCACGTTCCTAACATTATAGGCAAACATGAGCAGGTTTCTCCCAAACATAAGCAGTCACTTGCGTGATTTTTTTATGCAAAGGTCAAGATAGCGGGATATTGGCTAATGAACAGAGACGAAGTCGAGGTCCATAAGAGCAACGCATCATCTTGACCGAAAAATATTAAAAAGCATTTATTATGACCCAAAGGACGCCAAACAGCAAATGATTTCGCGGGATCACGTGCCATCCTGGGCGGTCGAGATGGCGACAAAAATAATATTTCCTTCCCCATGTACTTGACTCCCTGGGAACGAGATGGACGGAATGTGATTGTTGCACCACCTACGACGAAGTTGAAATAAAATGGCGGACGAAGAAGTTGATGTTGATGAGGAATTTCTCAATGGTGCCTCGCTGCTCGTGTCTGCTTTGAAGTCTCAAGGTGTGGAATACATGTTTGGAGTTGTGGGCATTCCAGTTATAGAGATAGCTGGTGCTGCACAGGCGGAAGGAATTAAATATATCGGCATGAGAAACGAGCAAGCGGTAAGCGGGAGATGATCCCTGGAAGATTCAGGGTTTACCTCGGTGTAAAACCCTGTAACTGTTAGTTGCCTTCATTGGTGACTGGTCCTTCGGAAATGGGAATAAGACAGCGCCACATGTGCAGTTTCTGGGGTTGGTGGGAGGGGAGGGGTGGAGTTCTCAAAGGTCAAAAATTAAAGCTTAACTGGAATTTCCGTGGAGGTATTTCAAGGGTGGTGATATTTGCTAGTATCTCAAGGGCGGTAATATTTACCATTATTATATATGGCAAGGAAAATTCGAGCGTTCTGATTGGTTCTTTCTTGGTTGGGATTTTGGCATACATACCATTTCCTTAGAAACGGTCCTTAGCCACATATTTTTTTTGTAAAGTTGGATAATTTAAAATTTGCAACTATAATTTCGGAAAGACAACATATGTAAATACTCTAAAATGTTTTGAAAATCGTGGTAGCTTGTTCTTTTGGAATTGTTCTTAGTATCAAAACACGCTACGGCGGAAAACCTCTGAATTCAAGTCACCGAAAGTGCATCAGTTTTTAGCAAGCGTGCACGACCCGAGTGCGCTAACCTAGCTTGCTCGAGCTTCCACAACCTTGGACCAATATTCCCCAGTACGGCCCTCAAGCTCAGTTAGTGAGAGGTTAGTATTTCAAGGGTGGTATTTCTCTGTCTTTATATATAGGCTTGCTATGCAGCATCTGCTATTGGATATCTAACTGGACGGTAAGATGTTAACACATTTCTAATATTATCATTTGTTTGTCAATGTCAAACATTTGGCTTGTCTGAAAAATATCTTATAAACTTATATCCTCCAGAATACCCTCCATCATTAATACAATATTATTTTTTTTTAGACCTGGTGTTTGCCTTGTGGTTTCTGGACCAGGATTAATACATGCCCTGGGTGGAATGGCAAATGCAATGTGTAACTGCTGGTTAGTGTGGCAGATATAGTTTACCAGTTTTATTCTCTAAAACCTTTAAAGCTGAACTGGCTCATTGCTGTTATAGTGCTAATATAAACTCCAGTTTCTGTCACATGAAGCGGCTAGGAGTATCGCTACTCCTACTGGAGGGCAATGTAGCAGCTCTCGTAAGGTCTCACATGAATGGCTTGATACCCTGTGTGAAAACAATAGAACAAACAACAGGAACAATGCCCCTAGCCCCTAAAACAATAGCAACTCATGCTGCACTAGAGGACCAGTAGAACGATAATTTAACAAGCAAAAGGAATAATGCCCCTAGCCCGTAAAGCAATAGCAACTGCTACCAGTAGAATTACAAGCTTATGAGAGATGCTACACAAGAACTAGTTCATATCCATCACAGGTTACACTCCAGCATTCTTTCATGTTTCTATAACAATTAGACTCCATGCCCAATTTTAATCTTGGGTGGAGAGAGAGAGAGAGGGGGGGTGGGGGAAGGCATTGTGAGAGTGAAGTGTCTTTCCTAAGAACACAGTGTTCAAAATGACGCACGTCAGCTGTGCTTGAACCCAGACCACTTGATCTGGAGTCCAGCACACAAACATTTTCACCATATCTCCCACCATGTTTATTCTCTGTGCCACTCTCTCTGCATGTGGACCTCAGCTACAGCATTTTACAGGGACTTGTCATCAATTTTTAGGTGTGTAATAAATTTGCTCCTGAGTGCCTGGTGCATTATTTCATTTATATCCCTGTCCAAAGGTGAAGGGTGAATCTGTCAATTTCTATCAATTTCAGAATTTTAGACTGTCGTATAATATTTTTGAGTATTTCTTTTCCCTTATTTTTTGCAACTGTTTCCTACTTGCTCACTCACTCACTCATCCTCTTCGTCCCGACTGGGACATAAGGCCACGACAAAACTTCGCCATATAGACCTGTCCTGTGATTTGGCCTGTACTTCGCCCCATTGTAAGACCCATCTCTTCCAGTTCTTTCATCGCTGTCCTCCATGCCACCAGGTGGTTTTTGGCCTGCCTCTTTTCCTTCTTCCAGATGGAATCATCCCTACTTGCTGCTTATGATAATATTCTTTTCTATGTATTTCCGATTAAATATCTACTTATCATGTACAATTGTTGCAGCAGTTCCCGTAACTGTAGTAATCATCTGTTGATTGTTTGTCTTTGCTGATGTTCTTCAGGCCAGTGTTAGTGGTTGGTGGTTCAAGTGATGTTGATCAAGAAAGTATGGGTGCTTTCCAAGAATTTCCACAGGTGCATAATTAGATAGCTTGACTGTGGTTGTGGATAAAATAGAAATACCGTAAAGCTTTGTAAGCCACCCTGTCTTCGCTCCGACGAAGGGCTAACGCAAGAAACGTCAGCTCTTGAATCTCTTTACGGTGGCCAATTGACATTATCAACCCAGTTGATAAAACCAAATTATATTGTTATACTTCCCACCGACGCAGCACCACAGTTTCTTTAGAAACTTACCCCCTCTATCCCTTTGTTTATGTTTGATTTTGTAAACAGCCCCTCCCCCTCACTATCATGCCCACCTTTTCAAAACATTAAATAAATAAAATAACCTGCAACTTGCACCCTTTAAGTTATACATTATATCCAAATTTATTTGCTTTATATAATAACAAAATCAATGCGCAAGCTCTGATTGGTCAATCAGCTATGGTTTATTGTGCCGGTAAACCCATGGAAAAATTGCGCGTCTTCTGAATTATTATATAAAAGCAATAGACCACACGTTCTATGGGTTTATAGGGGTAACAACCCACGCGGGATGTTTGGGAGAACACTCCTAAATTTTCTCGTGTTCTCCCAAAATCCTGCGTGGGTTATTACCCCTAAAAACCCATAGAAAGTGTGGTCTATTGCTTAATTACTATTTAAAACATAACTGCTATGTCAAACTACACAGCCTGACCTTACCCACTTCTATGTTATTAAGTTAAACGCAACCATTACAGAGCCAAAAAATTGGCTCAAATATGATTATGAGACAAGAAAAGACCAGTAAGTTAATAATTAAAAGAACGTTGCAACTTTAAAACACATGGAAAAAACTTTAAAGTTGGATGGGTGGGCATGCCAGGCAACATCTAGTAGACAGCAAGCAACTTACTGAGCCTCGTACTGAGCCATACGACCTAAAAGCCCAGCGGGGTGTGAGAAAAATGCCATTTGCTTGGTTTGTTTCTCAGCCAGCCATAGTCTAAAATATAATTTATTTCATTTAAAAAATTTATGTACTGTCCCATCACTGATCATAATAAAATGATTTCAAATAAGCCAGGTGCTTTATTGTGACACTCGATCCTCCTCCTCAGAAGGTCTTGAAAAAACATGCCACATTGTTAGAGCTTTATGGTGTACACGTACAGCCAATAAATGTTTGAATATATATAATAAGCCAGGTGCTTTATTGTGACACTCGATCCTCCTCCTCAGAAGGTATTGAAAAAACGCGCCACATTGTTAGAGCTTTATGGTGTACATGTACAGCCAATAAATGTTTGAATATATATAATAAGCCAGGTGCTTTATTGTGACACTCGATCCTCCTCCTCAGAAGGTCTTGAAAAAACATGCCACATTGTTAGAGCTTTATGGTGTACATGTACAGCCAATAAATGCTTGAATATAATTTTCTCCAGGTGGAGGCTGCAAGGCCTTACGCCAAGTATTCTGCACGACCAAGCAGTGTAGGGCAGATACCATTCTTTGTTGAAAAGGTAATCAGTCATGAAACAGTGACTAGTTTCTTTTTAATTTATTTAGTAATGTTATTTATTTATAATGTTAGAAAGACAGCTGCTTATAACTAGAGTCAATTGTTACAACAGCAATTGAATTATTGCATGTTTTGTAACTTAAGTTACCGGTACTTATTTTTGGTACCGCTACTTTTTTAGGCTGTGCGAACAAGTACATATGGAAGACCAGGAGCTAGTTATCTAGACCTGCCAGGAAATATGATAACAGAGAAAGTGGCAGCCTGTAAGGCAAGGTGACTACATGTATCTGTTACACACATTCAGTATCTCATTTCTTATAACAATGCCAAGGAATATATTTTCAAGCAGAGAGGTATTGGGTATTTCAACTCCAAGTCTGCAGGCATCAACTTGGAGATGAATCCCACAAAAATATTAGACCCAGCATTGAAAGGAATATGATTAATATCTGAGCAAGAATTTACAGCTACTGTAAATATTTTTTTTAAGTGAGGTGGGAGGCGTGGTAGCTTAACGATTAGTGCACTGGACTCCGGATTGAACGGTCCAAGTTTGAGCCCTGGCCGGGGCACTGCATTGTGTCACTGGGCAAGACACTTAACTCGCACCTCTCTTCACCCAGGAGTGGTGGGGAGGGGGGTGGTAACCCCTCCAATGAAAACATACTTCCTTTCCGGGGGAAGAAGAACCCTCTCAGTCACTTAACGCTATGTACAGAAACCACCCGAGATAAGGTCAGACCTGATCTCAGACCTGATGGGCCACTAGCTATGGGCTAGAACACAGTCTTAACCATTATTTTAACCTTTATTAAGTGAGAGGGTTGATTTTTCCCACAGGTCTATTCGTCGCTCTCCAGCTCCACCAAAGTGTTTAGCAGATCCAGCTTCTGTAGATAGAGCAATCGAGGTTCTTAGTCAAGCAAGAAAGCCTCTAGTAATAATTGGCAAAGGTGCAAATCTATAATTTTAATAATAGGTTGCTGTTTAGACTTTTGTTTGAGGCATGGATTGTTGGATAATTTTTATGATGCTGAGTTATATTTTATCCTCAGCCAGGGGTTTCAAAATGTTTTGAAGTAGGTGTCGTCGACTGGAAGAGTAGGCGGCTGTTATAGGCAAGCTTTTTGGTCACAAGCTGATTGCTATGACCAGAGTAGCCGGTGGCATGATAGTCAAGTAGCCGGTGGAACTCTGGCAGTCGCCGCCTTGTTTTGAAACTCCTGCTCAGCTGACAGTGTCTCAACCACGTTTCATGTTTATTTACCTTTTCCTAAATTCCTTCCTTCAGGTGCAGCTTATGCCCATGCTGAGAAACCTCTTCAGGAGTTTGTAGAGAGATGCAAGGTACCATTTCTCCCCACACCCATGGGGAAGGGAGTGATTTCTGATGACCATCCTTTGTGTGTTGCTGCAGCCAGATCAAAGTGAGTTAACAATTGATCAGTTTTCTCCATAATCGCTCTTATTTTGCTTGCCATAGTAGGCATAGATTTATTTCATTATACTAGATGCTTGTCCCTTGCTTTAATTTGCAAAAATGCAAATAAGAAGATAAAAATGTCTTCAGATAATCTTTTACATGTGCTTGCTGCCTTGCAAAGAGTCATTTTCACATGGACTGTTAGAAATTTTATTTTCACGAAATCATGGGACCATGCGAGCACTTGTCAAACTATGCAAGCACAAGGAAACAGGCAACCTCTAAAGTGAGTGTGGAACGAATCATGACGCCTTGTTGCCAAGATTGTGAATGTGACGTTTACATGTCATCACTGTTACAGTGCAATGGGCCTAAGTGTGGCCACCCAACAAACTTTCTTGACAAGTTATAATTAGCCAATCAGAGAGCGTGAATTTGTTTGAGCTGTCCCACCTCCTTACAATGTTCAAAGCTGTTTTCACGAAACCTGTCATGCTTTTAACAAGGAGGTGGGCAACTCAAACAAATTCGCACTCTCTGATTGGCTAGCTTGTCAAAAAAGTTTGTTGGGTGGCCACACTTAGGCGCGTCGCACTGTAAGAACATGACCATGATAACTTATAACGGGCTGACTATTTTATTTTTCATCTTTTCAGAGCCTTGTCTCAAGCAGATGTAATTTTTTTGTTTGGAGCAAGACTAAACTGGATCCTTCATTTTGGGAAACCGCCAAGGTTCAGAGCTAAGGTTAAAATAGTACAGGTATTGCTTGTTTTAAACTCAAAGCTCTCCTTACTCTCTTAATTAAGCCGCTAGCTATACAGTCAAGACCGCCAGTGTGAAACCCTGTTTGAATAATCACCCAAACTCTGGAATTGAAACAATATAATTTGGTTTTATCAACTGGGTTGATAATGTCAATTGGCCACCGTAAAGAGATTCAAGAGCTGACGTTTCGAGCGTTAGCCCTTCGTCATTCGCTCCGACGAAGGGCTAACGCTCGAAACGTCAGCTCTTGAATCTCTTTACGGTGGCCAATTGACATTATCAACCCAGTTGATAAAACCAAATTATATTGTTATACTTCCCACCGACACAGCACCACAGTTTCTTTAGAAACTTACCCCCTCTATTCATCTGGAATTGAAAGCTTTTAATTGGCTGCTACTGTAAGCAGCTGCTAACAACCTTTGGGAATAAACAACTAACTTTTTCTCTCATATTACAAACTGCCAGTCAAAGATTCTAACAAATTATGTAAGCCAGCACTCATACAAAAGTATATTCTGTAGTTTACCATACATTATTAACGGTACAACATATTTTTAATTAAAAACTCAAAATAATAAAGTAATGCAGCTGGAGAAAGAGTGTTACCCCTTCCTAATTAAGGTAGCAAGTTAGTAAGGAATAATCAACATGTGCTGAATCTCTCCTAAGACTAGAGACGCTATTCAGTTTACTGCTAATACAAGGAGTAGTTAGCCATACTATTAATAATATTTAGCATCAGTTGCATTTTTGGGCTACTTGTAGATTGATATTCATGCAGAGGAAATGGAAAACAATGTTCCTACAGAAGTGGCACTGTTAGGAGATTTGAAGAGTGTTGCAGAACAGGTACACTTTTGCTGCCTTAATTGTTACTTTGCTTGCAGACAATTAATACGTAAATGTATTAATTACTGGTCGTTTCATTAGAAAGACATACAATCTTGGGGCCACGTTTAGTAGGCAGTCATTTTAAAAGTTATTACTAACTGCAGTTATAAATTTATTTTTAGCTGGGGGCAGCAGTGATTAGGGCATTTGGAGAAAGACCAACAAATCTTTGCGGCTCATCATCCTGGACGAAAGAATTAAAGGAAAAATCAGAAGCAAACAAGCAGCAAAATGAGGTATAAGTCCTTTTTTCTTGGTAGTGTGATTTTCTTTAGTCCTAGTCAAGGTCATATATAAACATTATTATTTCTTCACATTGTCAGGAACTTACTAAGGAGACAACAGTTCCAATGAATTACTACCAAGTCTATGGACAGGTTAGACAAGATAGATAATACCAGTACTGCACAATGGTGTATAATCCGTATTCTCTGTTAGTGAAAGGATTTCTGTGACCTGGCATCTGTAAATTCCAGAATTCCAGGGTATGGCTTTTCCAAGCAAAAGTAAACCTTTTAAGCCCAACTGGCTGGCTTGTAGCTGCCGTCATTTTACTCCTGACGGCTTTTGTCGCATGAAACGGCTAGGAGTATCTCTACTGCCCTGGATGGATGAGATGCTAGTGTTTCACAGGTTACTTCTCAGCATTCTGTCATGTTGCTCCAATAATTGGTGGTTCCCATTCAATATTCCTGTAGAGTGGAGGGAGGCAATGTGAGAGTTTAGTGTCTTGTCCAAGGTGTGGTATCCTAATTGTTAGCACGCTGGACTCTGGATCGGACAGTCCAGGTTCAAGCTTTGGCCAGGGCACTGCACTGTGTTCTTGGTCAGGACACTTTACTCTCACAGTGCCTCTCTCCACCCAGGTGTATAAATGGGTACCGACAAAATACTGCTGGGGGGTAACCCTGCGCTGGTCCAGCATCCCATCCAGGGGGAGTACAAATATTCCTAGCCGCTTAATGCTACTGAAACTGGGATAAGCTCTGGCAGCTTAGGCCACTTGGTTCGAGGCTTAAACCCTTTACCCAAGATCACAATGCAGTGACCCTAGCGAGGGCCCAAACGCAGACTGTTTGATCTTGAGGCCAGTTCACTAACCATGAGGCTGGTCACCTCCCATTTGGACACCTTCAATTGAACAGCCTAAAATTAGGCCATGGAAACACCCACAAAAACACTCTGGTAGTACTTTACAGTGGTAGTTCATTTTGTAACTTGTTCAGCTTGAAAGGCATTTGCCACATGACTGCATCATAGTGAATGAAGGAGCAAACACAATGGACATTGGCCGAACCATGATCAAAACTCACTTTCCAAGGAACAGGTATGAACTCACCAATTTCAAGTTTTGCATGTTTGTTTCCTCTTATCTGTATAGGCACCAAATCTGTCCAAGTTAGCGAGAACATTGTTCTTGTGGAGCAAATGTTTTTTTTTTGTTAGCTAGGCACTTGGATGGTAGCAAGGGGGTGAATGATATGGTCCCTGAGAAATGTAGTCTTCACAAAATTATGATCAAATTTCATGGGTCTCACAGTCTCATTTTTGGATTGGTTCCAAACGTCTCACACTCGTATTTTTGCCAAGCCATTTTGGGGTCACAAACTCTGTCTTGCAGTGTAAAAACTAGAAAAGTCTGGGACTCGCTGAGAAAAAATTATAGTCTCACCATCTTGCAAAGCATCTGATTTACCATTCGCCACCCCTAACACATGCACCCAGGACTCAAACCCAACCCAAACTTCTTTGTCCGAGTCAACATAGTGCCATTCAGACCACTGGACCCTTCCAACTTTTTCTTTTTTAATTTTAACCTTTGTTGGCAAGCAACAACGTGTGACTCAGTCACTTTTACTCTTGATCATTTGCTGTGGTGTACATTTTTGTCAAACGTATTGAAAAGGAGCTCTCTGTGCCATTGGTTTGTCCATACTAAATGGTATCTTTCATTCCCATTCAAAATCAATATACCTCAATACTCGCGTTTCCATCCTCATGAAAGCAAATGAACAATGAAGAGCATTTACTTCCATAGTTTTACAGCCATTCTGTATTCAATCACATGAAGTTAAGAATTGTAGTTATAGAATTAACCAACTCTCTCCATTACTTTATCTTAGGCTAGACGCCGGCACATTTGGCACAATGGGAGTGGGAACTGGTTTCGCCATTGCTGCTGCCCTGTTATCTGAAAGTGAAGCTGACGGCTCAAATCCCCCCAGGAAGGTGGTGTGCGTACAAGGTGATAGCGCTTTTGGGTTTTCAGGAATGGAGCTTGAAACTGCATGCAGGTGAACTACATTGAGACTTGCAGAATGATGGGGGTGGGGGGGTGTCAGTGTGGGAGCAGTGCAGGGGGTCTAAACCCCTTAGTTCCCATACCTTTTACTTCCTGTTCCCGGGTTCCGTTCTTTTGTTTAGTTCTCGCCCTGGTTCCTTCCTCCTTGGAATCCCACTTCCTGCTCTGTCTTTTCCCACCAACCACACCCCTCTTGTTCCCTATTCTACCAGTTTCCTGTCCCGCGATGATGTTAAACCCTGAATTATCAAGTGTGATCAACAGCTAATTCTACTTTTACCATTGTTTCATTGTCAAGGAAACAGGTGATGAGAATAAAGGCAACCATCAATTGTAAGAGATTGTCTTGATGTTCCACTTAAATTCTCATAACTGACATTAAAAAAAATCATATGATAGCAAGTAAGGAGAAGTACTATAATAATATTCAGCTTGACACTAAAAAGGTGAAATTTTTAGGACCACTGATGAAGGTGAAATTTCATTGGCCACGACAGCATTCGAACCTATGACCTCCCAGATACCGGTTGGGTGCTCTTATCAACTGAGTTACAGAGAACTCTTGATGAGCCAACCTCGTTCCCAGGGTCTCTCATCTTCCCGTCCCGGGGAACGAGGTTGTTTGTGAGCCAGGCCATTTACTACAATTGACAACTGCCAATTTTGTTTTCTATGTAAGTTGTTGTGTCATTTTTTTTTACACACTATTTTAACTACGTACAGGTACAATCTCCCAATCGTTTTCATGATTGTCAACAACAATGGTATATACAATGGAGTGGATGAGGAGAGCTGGAGCGAGTTTGGGTTAGACCCTGCCAGAGGGTAAGGTCACGTGTTATTATCAGTAACTCTGTCGGTTAACATGTAAAATCTTCTTAGATGGCTTAGATGGCGGGTCGTTCTGAAAGATTTTAAGATCCTCGACGTTTTCGTTCATAAAAGGTAAACCAAGATGCCCTTCTCTCCCGTGGGAGGAGAGTGGGGGAGGGTTGGTATGCAAATGTACCAAGACTTTACTGAAGAAATTATCTTCTTTTTGGACTGCTCAGACGAAAATTTCTTTGTTGGTAAAACATCTTTTTTCGCTTGTTTGCTGAAGTACATTTTGACGCGTATTGGTTGATGGGCGTTGTGCCATGTGCATTTCGGGAACAGTTTTCGGGTCAATCGTCTTATCTCTTCAAAGTACACTGAAAGTTGTTTAGCATACTGCTGATTCAGGCAGGTATTGGTAAGTGGAATCAACTGAAATCTGAAGTTTTTGCTACTAACTGGTATCAGGTCAGTTTTGAAAAAGAAAGTGCTGAAATTTTAAACGATTTTCTGAAATAGAAGTTCCAAAACTCTCCGTCCCTTAATTGTGCCTCAAACACAAAATATAATTGAATATAGGGGGTAAGTTTCTAAAGAAACTGGGTGCTGCGTCGGTGGGAAGTATAACAATATAATTTGGTTTTATCAGCTGGGTTGATAATGTGAATTGGCTACAGTAAAGATATTCAAGAGTTGACGTTTCGAGCGTTAGCCCTTCGTCGGAGCGAATGACGAAGGGCTAACGCTCGAAACGTCAGCTCTTGAATCTCTTTACGATGGCCAATTCACATTATCAACCCAGCTGATAAAACCAAATTATACAAAATATAATTATCACTTTTGTTCAGCTATTCCTAATCTATGCCTACGTTTTAACTCGTCGGGCGAAATGAGCTTTTGAATGACAACAAATTAGGTATCTCTTGTTTGCTTCAGGGCTCCACCCACCGCTCTTCTACCAAATGCTCGTTACGAGCGAATCATTGAAGCATTTGGAGGGAAAGGCTTCTTTGCACAAACACCAGATGAACTGAGAACAGTGTTGAAGTGTGCATTTGACGAGACGGGAAAGAAGAAGAAGCCAGTGTTGATTAACGTCATGATCAGTCCTTATGCTGATCGTAAACCACAGGTATGGCTTTGGATGGTAGGTTCGGTGGCCTTATGGGTTTACTTCGCTGGTCTCCAGATCGGACTGTCCGGGTTCGGGCCTCGGTCGGGGCACTGCGATGTGTTCTTGGACTTTTCTTTGTTTTGGATTTCCCAGCGCGGGAATAATAATAAGACTGCCCTCCAGCATGGCGGATTTTGTACCATGTGACTAGTTAAACCTACAATAGGCCATTTTGCTCATGACGTTATTTTCTAGTTCCATTCCCTTGTGGGGGCAATAAGTGATCACTCGGCCAAAAATGGGCAATAGATCAAATTTTACCCCCAAGGGACTGAAGCTAGCATTAGCGAAATGGTGTACTGACCTGCTCCCAACGTGTCAGAGCTGCTTAGCTCAGTTTAATAGAGTGTCGTACTGGTATCGCGGACGTCAATGGTTTCTTTTTTCAGGCTAATAATATGCAATTGTTTAACGGGTCAATGCCTTGTTTTATTTCCTTTATCTGCAGGAGTTTTTCTGGCTCACACGCTCAAAGATATAAAACTGAAGAACAAGGGAATCGTGTGTTGGCAAATGATACAACGACAGGGCAAACAAGCACAGAAGCATAACAAGGAAACATGACCTGGGAGTCGACTCTCCGCTCTTGAATGGTCTTGCAGTTGCTTTCCCCTTCTCTTTATAATTTCGCCCCTCGGAGATAGGTTGTCTTCCTCCCTGCACGAATACTCCTTGCGCCTGCACTCAATGCTTTCAGTGGATATCTCCCAGAGAGAGGCTCTAATTATCTTTTCCCCGAGCGGAGAGCACTTGGCACAATCAGCTAGACACGCGTTTTACAATGGAATAGAACACGGTGACCCAAGCTCGATATATGATTGTTCAGTGTATTACGCAACAGTAGAAATAATAAGGATTTATGTGGGGAAAGCGGTCGGATTCAGAAGTAATTAAAAAATAAATGGTTTGATGAATCAATGCCCTCTAACAGAGGGACTGAAGACCCTCCAAATTGCTATAATTTGACCCAGAAACCTTACCGCACAAAGGAAGGGAGTTGAGCTATTTTTTCCCGTAAATAAGTGATTATACAACCGAGCCACTTTCCCCATATAAATCTTTATATTTCTACTGCTGCATAATGCATTGAACTATCACATATAGAGCTTGAGCTACCTGTTAAAAGACTCTTGATTTCACGTCTGAGTTTGATGGACGACGACAGTGCTGCGAAGACTCTTCTTACCAACAAATGTTGAATCTACATTCGTCTCCTTTGAATTCGCAGCTGTTGCGCGGGTATCTTCTACACCCTACAATAATTTATTTACTGCAGTTTCACCCTTGAAGACTTGACACTTAAATTAAGTTACTTACTAACTTACCTACTCAACAAAATAAGAATTGATGAAGAAAAGATGACACGTGAATATCATTTCAAATAATAAAGAAAAATAGTATATGGACATAGCAAAAAATGATAAGCGCTACGTATTGCATTACAGCTACATAAATTGAGTACCATTTATTTTTAACAGACTTCTTGCGCCTATCGCAGTTTATTACAATTTCTCAAACTCATTAATAATTCACGTTAAAACAGGTAATCAGAACCGTAACCGTGGTTTGGAAATGTGGTCTTAATTAGCATAGATTTTTACGATTTTATTTCTTCGTTTTCTCCAATGTTTGCGTTTCGATTGAGAAGATATATCAAACACTCGAGACAGTGTTTCATCACATTTCCAAACACCTCGAAGTTCGCGTCGTATTTTCAACTCTCTTCTCTGTGTTTAGAAATGTGATGAAACACTGTCTCTCGTGTTTGATATATTACCTAACAATTAGACTACGAGCCCAAGTTTTCTTTGAGCGAATAGTGAACGAGGCGCAGCCGAGTTGACTATCGCTCATAGAAAACGAGGGCGAGTAGTCTAATTGTTTTAGTAGAAACTCTGAAGGATTGGATTCCAAAAGCTACCATTTTATATAATTATTTTTAAGCCAAAAATCAAGAAAAATCTTGCCTTCAAAGAGCAACGAATAGAAAACAGTCAGAGAGCCAATCAGATTTTTGGATTTCCAGTAGAACACGGCTGAGTTGCTACGAATCAAAATCTCGTAATGCGTTCCTTCAGGTGGCTACCAAAAATTAATTCTCTTTGCCATAATCTTTCCTTATGGCGGAATTGAGATGAAAAGATAGAGGGAAGGAGATTCCACGATCGTTCAATTAGATTGTCAAGATAGGGATGTTTTTTTTTCCATTGATTTGCCCAAGATCATTCTCTCAGAGACAAAATAACAAGGATTTGTATGGAGTCACTGAAGCATGAAATGGCCAATATCTCACCCCAAATTGAAATAAGATTCTGATTTTTGACAAGTAGGCATTCTTCATTGTTTACTTTCAGAATATCTAGGTAAATCCCATATTTTCATAAATTTAGTTTTTGTGACGTCATCACTTTACCACTCTTAGAACAATTTTTGTTCCAAATCCCATTTTTTCTAAAAATCCCCAAAATTTTTAAAAATCTCCTGATGCTCTAAAAATCCTAAAAAAAATCCGGCTTTTTGTGTCTAGGCCTTGGGTGATGCATGAAATCGCGATGTTAAAATTTACCAAGGGTAGTGGAAAAGCTCCCAAAATGTTGTGGAATGACGTTAATTTTGGTGACAGTTTTTGGTGTAGTTTTGTCACGCAACAAACTCAAACATCGGCTGGTCCGCCTGTCGGAGATTTACGAACGGCCTCCGATCTTTTAGATCCAATCACAAATCAGCACGGTTTCGTCAGTCAGTAGGTGAGCCCGCAGTACCCATCAATGGACGATGTTATTTTTCTTTACCAGAAAGACGATTACCAGGACGATTACAAAGTTTCGGTTTTAGACTGCTTCTGTGATAACAGGACAAAATCAAGCACCATGTCTGACAAAGAAGCTTGGAGTCAGGAAGTGCACGGAAAATTAAGCGATCTACTAGCGTTGTTTGAAAAACGCGAGAACGAGCTGACGAAATTGAGCGAACAACTGGAAAGAGATCGCTTAGCTTTTGAACAAGAGATGAAGCTGAAACGGGAAGAACACGAAAAAGCAATGCAAGAGCAGTACAAGGATCTTGACGAAAACAGGTTGCGGATAGAAAAGGAAAAGAAGCGAATGCAGGAAGTCCAACAGTTTCAATCGTCGCCCGTTCATCTCAACATAGGAGGACATCGTTTCACGACCTCTCTCCAGACCCTCCGGCGTGACAAGGACTCCATGCTAGCGACCATGTTTTCTGGACGACACAAACTTGTACAAGAATCGGATGGAAGTTATTTCGTGGACAGGGATGGCACTCACTTCCGGCACATTTTGAACTATCTCCGTGACGGCTTTCGGGCCGATATGCTTCCCCAAGATGAAGTGTCCCTGAGAGAAATATCAAACGAGGCTCATTATTACCAACTCGGTGATCTGGTAGCTGGTGTTGAAAATGTCCTAGACCCTCCTCCTCCAGCACCTGACTTCACCCAGAATGAAATCAATGACATGCTGGCAACATTGACTCGCCAGACAACAAACAGTGACCCCTCCGCTGCTGTCGATCTGGGCAGTGGAAGTCGCAGAATGAAATCAGCTGACTTTGTTTTTCACAACATGACCAAAGGGAATCTTAATTTTAGTGGAAAGAACCTCTCAGGCCTTTCATTTGCCCATACTACATTTGCACACAATGTCTCTTTTGTGGAAAGTTGTTTGGTTAACACTTGTTTCTATGGTTGTGAGTTTGCCAGCCATGTGGTAGTTGATTTCACAGACGCAGATATTTCAGGTGCAGATTTTAGGCAGTGCCGCTGTGTTCAGAGTGGTCCAAATGCATTCAATAGTCTGGGCGGTGTTCCAGTTGGCAGTGGCGGATTCATGTTTGGGTCCAGCTGTTCTAGTTTTGCGCAGCTCATTAAGACTGGCCACGTAAAATTTACTGGCGCACGACACATTGGTACAAAGTTTGAAACTAGCATCATTGATCTGATCCATTTCTAATGTTAGTGTTCTTTTATTAGCTTTTATTATTTCGAGTTATCCTTGCAAAGATGATATCATAAGCTTAACAAAGGATTTAGGGTTAGGTGCAACTTGTCATGGTTTGGTTAAGGCTTCAATAATTAATGTTCACCTTCCATATTAGCTGTTACAGTAATGAAAAGTAATGAATGTACCTTAAAATAGAACACAATATATAAAAACTGGAACCTCTTACTCCTTTTATTATAAATCTACTAGACTGTTTTATCATGAATTCTGTTCTCTGATTGGCTACGCTACCCTCTCTATTCTGTTCTAGAACATGAGTTGCAGTTGCCAACAAAATGGTGGTCACATTAGTGAAGTGTCTTTAGTGTCTGTTAAATTTGGAATGTCTAGTGAATTTATACTAAAATATTATTTGTTTGTATTTTTTATCTCAATCAGGATAACAAGTGTCAGTTGTAGCAAATCTTTACAGTAGCACTTGAGGAGTTTCTCACCTATTTTATCCAATCAAAACCTTCTGCAAGAGCTCGTGAATATACCAAATATAGTCATAGTCATGGTCCCAGCGTGAGCGACATAAGGGCACTACATTTTAAACTTCTCCTAACTGGTCATTCTTTTCACAAGGGTGTCCACTTAGGGGGGGGGGGGTTGATTGTATCAAGGCCTGGCCACTAAAATGCAAGTAACCACAAGTTTAGCTTGTGCACAGCCAACTTGTCTCAGGTGGCTAAATGAACTTACAACAGGGGTTTCGATAAAAGCCAGTTAACCTGCAGTCTACCGCCATTTATAAGACCTCTCACTGCCATCTTTGTGATGCATAGGCTCGATTTCCGCCACTCTCTTGAGGCTAGTCTTTGTGACTCTATAAGGAGGAGGAGCGCGGGCTCCAGTTCCCGAACAGCGGCTTGTAATCGAGCCTGTGTGATGCCCAGAGTGCTGGAAATTGCATTTCTGGGCTTCAAGTTTTCAACATTTTCTGATGAGCATACCCAGAGACCCTCCTAGGGGAAAGGGGGCTTACGCTCCCTTTTGTTGTCACAACTGCCTATTCTATTATCACTAGCTGCTTATTACAAAACATATTGAAACCCTGTTACAAGGGGATGTAATTAGTTGCAAGTTAAAATAAGTTGCATGCACTTGCATTGGGTGGCTGCCACTGCCCAAATGGACTTGCAAGTGCATCTAAGTTGCAGAAAAACTTCCAACAATTCAATATTGGAGATTTATTATAATTTATTATGTACTAAACAATTTATTATAAACTGGTAATGTACAATGAAATGGTATGCAAATAATCTATTTTTACCTTGCCAGTATATGTATGTGGTTATGAATGTTGATTTGCATAGAGTGATGCATTACAATCTAAATGTGTGTCATGTTTTAGAGTCCTCACACATTTTCGCAGCGTTACCACTTGTGTTTAAGGATCCAAATAAAAGGCCACTTCAGGCTGGGCACATAAAAAGTAAATGAAAATGAATTTAACATGCTATTCTATTGACCATTTCTCTCTTTTTTAACTGGGTAAAGCCAAAAGCACCCTAAGCGAGACAAAATGTGAAATGTACACCCCTGGTAGTCATCGCTCCAGTGGGTAGGGCTCACTCTTGTAACTGTAGTATCATGAACAAGGGGCCTAAATCTTGATTACTTGACATACAAACAGAAAAGGAACCTAATCGCCACACCCAATCTTCACATTTCTCATGAGTGGGGTACTTAGTCATGTGTCACATACAAATTTAAAGTGGGGCCTGGCCACATGGAAACACTACATAATATTTCAGCTTCTCATAACCAGACATCTTCCCTTAATTCTTTCTCTGGAAGCAAGGGTGTTCACTTGTTGGACAAGGGGATGTCTCTGTGCTATATTGCCCTGGTAAGCTGGTGACATTTTTTTTTTAATTTGGCAATGTTAACAAGGCCTAGTTTAAAAAAAATAGACAGGGAGTCCTGTGCAACACCGAATACTTGGACGACTACCAAAAATAGGGGGCCCTCCCCTAGATCCACCAATGTTAACTGTGACATTTGCATCCCTTTTCGGTTGATTTGCAAGTACTTTTCAGCCAGACACACTTCAAGGACTTTTGTACGTTGCATTATGAAGATAATGAACACTCAAATACTTTTTGGCTCTTTTTCAAAACTTTCTAAGCAGTAGCTCAATGTAATCGAAAAAACTATAGAAAATATTTTTTTCTGAAAAAAAAAAAGCGACGTCCTTGATGGGACTCGAACCCACAATCTTTGGCTGTGTCCGTGGAGGTCCGGAGGCCAACGCCTTATCCATTAGGCCACAAGGACACATCGTTTTTCTTCGGCGACAATGGTTCAAATAAACAAAGCGTTTGTTTATGTTTCGCACCTTGCCAAATTTGTGAACAAATAGACCCGTTTTGTGTCGCATGTTATAGTATTGGGCTTTCTGCATCATGTCAGATGTTATTTTCCAGGTATAATGAAGATAAATACCATAAATTACCTGCTAAAACCTGATCGATCAAACGTTCGATTTGTGTTCCCAGATCTTTCCGTTTGCCTCGTTACCATGTTTCCTACCTGACGCATTCTGGGTATTATGGCGTCAGCATCTTTTGCTAGCTGTGATGTTTTGCGAAAACTGCGGTTTTGGAGCTAAAATTTGCAGAAAGAAGCCTCATTCTTCTTTGCATTTAACAGGTAAATAGCTTGTTTTTTTTTCTTTTGTGTTTTTACAAACGAGTAAATTATTAGCAAGATAATGTTATCACCTTTTCTGCATGCACGTTCTTGCATCCGACAAACGCGACAAACGGTAATGTTTCCACATAAAATGCATGGCTATCAGTGCTTTTACCTGATGCCTCTATGATCCCTTTGTCTTTTGCTAGGAAGTCCTCGTACTCCCTTCCACAGAGCTCTAAGGCCTCCTCTTCGGTTGATATATTTTTGGGGGGTAATATTAGTCTGTAGTAGACGGGATGTTTTCAAGTCTGCTTTCCCTCGATTCCAGGTGTCCCAGCCCTTTTGCAGAATAAAAGAAATTTCTTTTTTCTGATCATTCAGATCTACAAAGTATAAGTGGACACTCCGAGTTACATATTCCTGGCAAAATAAGTCCGGCAGTATCACTTTATTTCTCAACTATCCGCTTTACGTATAAATGGACAACTGACGATTTTTCAGACCAGCCCCCCAGCTTTTTTAACTGCTCAACATCCTGCTGCTCAAAACGCCCGCCATTTTCCATTGCACAAGTGAGCACAAATCTTGTGGGAAATCCCTGAAGGGAAACGTACATCAGATTTCAACTTACAAGGCGGGGAGCTGCAAAAAACTTTGCCTAGTCTCTATGAAATCCCAAATATGATCGGACTGAATGTATTGACAATCTTTGTTTGCTCTCCAGTGCAAACGCAAATGTTTCACATTGGCAGCATGCTTATCGAGCAGCACTGTCTGATGTGCGACCTTGCTGCATTCAGTTTTGTCCGATCATAATGGCGACTTACTTGGACGTTTGTCCTCTTGATCACAAGAGAAAAATTATTTGCAGCCCAGACTTATACTGCAATTGTTATTAAATTGTTTGCATTTAACCATTTTCAAAAATTTAAAAATTTGACCCTTGCTCGCCATAGAGTCTCCAGTAGCTCAGTGGTTAGAGCATCCGACTAGATCACGGAGGGTCGTGGGTTCAAATCCCATGTGGGACTCGGATTTTTTCCGAGTTTCCGTTGATGCCATTTCAATGTTGATATACTTACTGATCTGTTTAATGTTATAATTGTCAGCATTGTATAGGTGAAGCAGAAATGCATCAACGGTGATTAACCCATGATTTGGAAAAATGCTTACATGCATCAGATTTTCATTCCTTTACACAAATACAAACTTGCTTGCATTAATAGTGTCGGGCCGCAACTAGTTTTTACCAAGCTAAACATTCTGACACTAATAAAGTTTTCATCATCATCATCATCCTGCATGCTTTACCCCATACTATTGTATTATGAATGATGTCACATGATGCTGTTCCACCTCCCATTTAATGCCAGCTGTTTTTATATCCTCATTGGGCAAATCGTGTTTAGTTTATACTTTATACTAGGGTAGAATAAGGTTTGCAATTCTAGGTTGAAGAGTTTAAACGACCTGAAAACAATTATTTTCAATATTCTACTCAGTTAATGTCTGCGTGCTTGTGTCTATTGCCAACAGTAGTGGTTGGTCTTTCATGTGATTGTAAATTTTAAATGTTTTCTTTTCCCAGGCATCAATCGCTGTTGACGTGAATGCATCTCTCCCGGCCAGATGTAGAAAGCCGAGAATTGCCAGACAATATGGACTCCCACTCTGCAGCGGAGTAAATGTGTATTGTCTCCTGCAAACGGTTCGTACTTTATGTCAGTATTCTTAGCAGTCATGAAAAGTAATTGGCATGGTGTTCACTTTTACAACTAGTAAAAAAGGGATGCAGCTACCCCTCTGTCCCTGATTACCTCGTGAGAAAAGATACCATTACACGTAGAGTGCCACGTGAATTTAACATTTATATTTAACAGTACTTAAACAAAATATTGTATTTGTTTGACAACAGGTTCAGCAAAAGACAGGACACACACAAATCTCTTGGAAACAGGAAATGAATTGCAGTTTGCCTTTGATGCCGATGATGTTTGGGATGTGTTCGAAGTCTTGTTGAAACATTGGCTCCTTTGGTTGTTAGCAATTTGCTGAAAAGGGAAAATAATTTACTCATTGTTGCATCAAGCCACATAACATTATATTGAGGCAGGATGGAGTAACTTCATCCTCGTGGAAACAGTAAAAGCTATGATGATGTGGGAACAAATAAGTGGCAATTTTTCTACTGTTTTGTACATTTACTATGTACTGCTATTCTTATTTTTGACTGTCTGTCTAAAAAATACACTGCATCATTCAGGGTTCGCACGCACCTTGAAAGTCCTTAAAAGTCCTTGAATCTCAAAATAAAAATATATGTCCTTGAAAGTCCTTGAAAAGTCCTTGAATTTTTAGTCCCGTACGAACCCTGATACGGGTACGGGTCCTGGTAGACTTGAAAGTCCTGGAATTTTATTATCTCATTTTCCAGGACTGGAAAGTCCTGGAAAGAGATTACAGGTACTGGAAAGTCCTGGAAATCTGTTAAAATCAAGAAAGGAATTTTTCTGAACTAACGGGCGAACGGCTCGGACCACGTGACCCAAAACGGATTGACCGCGGCGAAAAATCGAGGCCTAGGAACTAGGCAAGTCTTTCAGCAGTGCTCTCCTTATCAGGCGGTAACCGGTAATATTGCACCGCCTCACAAAATTGTTTGCTGATCTTGCATGTGGCATCGCAAGTGATTCCATAAATATGCGTCAATTAATGCAAACCAAAGCCATTGAATCGTTAAAAAGCCAGGGGAAAAAATTAATTTGCACAAAATTGTATTAGTTCCAATACTTTTTTTACCACAGTAGAAGTCTATTATTTTTTGTGACAACCTAACCTATCCGAGGGATTGTACTAGTCTAACAATTGCTACAGACCTAGTGGTTAGAGTGCCCTTCTTGCAATTCAGGGATCCCTAGTTCAAATCCTTCTTTATTCCACTATCTGGATTTATCTTTTTTTGCTCCAAATTCAACTCCTCCACGCTTTTTAAATACCCAACTTCTCTTCCTCCGACCAGTTGGGATTTTTTACGAATTTCCGTTGCAGTCGTGCTAAATGCATCGACACTAAAAATGATTCATTTCTATATTTTTCATTTGCTTTCAGAAGGTTCATTTTTATGACGTAATAGACTGTTCAAAGTCCACTATTTTTTTCGTATTTTTCCTCGATCGGCGAACGCGGTGCAAAAATAGATCGTCTGTGAACAGTCTAACGTCAGCAGAACCCTATTTTTACGACGCAATATATTTTTGGTGTCATCTCAGTACAACAGTACTCTTATTTTATAATTAACCCATTGGCTCCCGTTCCGGCCAAAACCGGCCATGACGAACATTGCGCTTTCTTCCACTTTTGACGTCACCATCTTTTACCGAAAAAGGCATCACTTATACTCAATTTCTGCAGGTGGCAAATGTCAGATGTTAGTATAACTGCTATTGGTGGTTTTCACGTCACGCAAGTATCACGCAAGTTTCACGCACGTAAGAAATAAAATCGCTTACCATTAAATAAATTGAGTCAAGAAATTGAAATATCGTAGGAGAGTAACGTGCCAAAGTTTCGGGGATGTACGATATTCCGAACTCGAGTTATTCGGGAAAGTGTATCACTGAAAATTATAGTGTTTAGCATGGAGAGGCCATGTTGGAGCCCCTCTCAGGGACTCCAACATGCATGGCGGCCGGAAACCAGTGGAAACAACTGGAGTTTACTTTGGCTCTCTGAAAACGTTTCTTCTCGTTGTTAAACTTGAAAACATTCGCATAGACACTTCCCTCAACATATCGGTTACTCAGAACTCGAAAACATAAGGCGAATCGATATTTTCGCGCACGTAACATGTTACCAAGAAACAATGCCGATGTCACGCATTGTGAAAAATCTGCAATTCAAACTGTTCTATTTTCAAAACAAAGCCGTCTACCGAGCTGAAAACAGGTCAACAGATATTTGTTTTTTAATTTTAGTTTTTCTGATGTCACGTGAAAACCAAGAATTTTTGTGGCAAATTAACCAATCAGAGTGGTTGTATCAGTCTAACCATTACGTTCAAATGACATAATACATACATGTTTTGCGTCAGTTGAACTCTATTTTTGTGTCATTAAAAATCGGTGCACAGGACATGTTGGCATTTCTTGATCGAAAATGGGAGCATTAACAACGAAAATGCCGAGCAGAAAAGAAACAGGAAGAGAATTTGGTTATTTGCAGACAAACCAAATGATAATCACAGAGAAACAGAAAGCAAAGCCTAAAATGAAAGTGCTTCGTCGAGTCGACTGTAAAGAGGATTTTTTTGTTGGTGAAGCAAGTAACCCGAAGCAGAAAAACCGAAGCAACGTTGATGAGTCAGTGCCAAAAAAGGGAAAAAGTATTAAAGAGTTGCAGATAGAGTCGCCACTTGGATTTAAATATTTCGAGTCCAAGGTTGATTTACAAGCGCTGGATGAAGAGACCGCCCTACAGCTGTGGGAGGACATTTTCAAGCCTCTTTGCAGTTTTGATTTGCCTGGTATTACCAATGCAGTACACAAATGACTGTCAAAAAGTATTAACTGACTTTCTGTTTTGTTTTTTTATGCATTGACTTTAAAAAGTGTGATACCGCATAAGTTCCTAACAGTTCATCGGCGGTTTGTCCAATCTCGTCCCCAGAGCCCGCTTTTCTTTTGGTCAGCACCAAGAACACGGTCGGGCGAGGACCGCCGGATTTTTGGAGCATGCGCATAGTGCATTGTTTTGATTCTCGGCCAATCAGATTAAGCGAAAACGTTTTGAGTTTGCGTAGACCGGTCAACAAATAGGAGCATTTGTATCGCATTTGTGTTAAGTTTAGTTTAGTTTGCCACGAAGGCAGTACTCTTTAGTGATTTACGTACAGCATTGCTGTTTGTTGTAGGATTTAATGGTCTCTTTAGGATCAATGAGCTGTTGAATGTACACAGCAAGCTTCGGATATTTTTTTCTGATCAATTTAAGCAAGGTAATAAAGTATTTATTGCTAAGATTGGCGGTGTTCCATGTCCTCATTCATTATCTCGATACCTATCAGCAGCTAACATTGACCTCTGTTCATCAGCTTACATTTTCAGAACACTTCAACCTCATAAGAAGGACAATTCGTTTACTTTAGGTCCAAGGAGGCTTAGTTATACTAGATGTAGACAATTAATAGACCACTTTCGACATTTTAATATTCAGCCTAAAACAATAGACATCACTGCGAGACTACGGGTAATAAATCCCACAAACTCTATAATTTATAGAGGGGGTAAGTTTCTAAAGAAACTGTGGTGCTGCGTCGGTGGGAAGTATTTGACAATTATTCCTGGAGCCCGATTGGGCTCTTGACTCAGAGGCCATGAGGGCGAGAGGAATAATTATTTTAGTAAAATCTAACTAGAAAGTATAGAATTATCTAATAATGAGCTCGAATACTCGTCCGAAACTTCAGCAAAAACGCAATTCAGCCGCCATTGTTTTGGTTTTCAAAGCCGGCGCTTTCGCTACTAGTGGGCTATAACATATAGCCTGGTAGTAGCTCAACCAATCAGAACGCAGCATTGATAATAGACCACTAGTTGGATTTTACTAAAACAATATAACTTGGATTTATCAACTGGGTTGATAAAAGGGCTAACGCTCGAAACGTCAGCTCTCGAATCTCTTTACAGTGGCCTCTAGAATTTATACCCCAGAGCCTCCAGCTGTGGTCTATTGTTTTAGGCCGAATTTTAAAATATCGAAATTGGTCTATTAAGCAGTCGCTTTTGGCTATCTTTTAATTCTTGTTCAAGATGTGAAGTGTCCAGTGAATCTCCCAACCCTACACCGGTGAGTAAATGTCATTTGTCTGAAAGGAGCATTCTGGGTAATTTCCAAAATGGCGCCAGTTTTGAGTTAGAAACCTTCTAAAAACTCTCAAAAATACCTTGGCACTATGCGTTTTCGAGCAAAGATTGTAGATATTAACTGCATTCAGCATTTTACACGTGAGTAGGTGTATCTTTTCTTATTTTATTTCGTAACCGAAGTGTTTTCATTATGCTTGTAGGCCGTAGGTAACAGAACGTATGAAGCTTTTAAAATTAACAGAATTAAGCTAAAACGAAAGAAACTCAAAACTGGTTCTTACTCAGCGTTCTTAGTGGCATGTCAGCGTTTTAGTGACAAGTCACTGAATAAGAATTGTGTCTATTGTGTTTTTCCTCGTTCTACAAAAGGTCCGAAGTGATGGGATATTCGATTCTGCAGTTGCTCCTGGTTTTTGGTGGTTCAATTTTAAATAATGCTTACAAATACTTTTATTGTAGGGGTCTTAGGAACCATATCTAGAATGGCCAAGACTTGCGCTTTGCGGATGACACCAACAAAGCTTTATTTTATTCTGGCTGATAATAATGCTGTTGGGGGAGTATCAATTTGGTGTGAATTAACACAGGTCTGTTTGAAAATTATTAATTACATGTATATGGAGCTGGGATAAATAATTTACTTGTTTCAATATTTCTAAGAGTAAAAGACACTCTTTAACAATTGTTTGCTTGTTTTCTGTCAGAGCAACTTCTTTGATGAGTATCGCATTGAGGGAAAAGATGAAACCAACAACATTTACCTTGAGCTGGTACCAGAAAACTTGACACGAGCCATGAAATCAGCAGGCAATGCCCAAACAGTAAAAATAAAACTTACCAAGAAATACACACCGTGTTTAACATTTGAAATTACACTGGTAAGTTGGGTCAAAGCTGAGGCCTGTTCCAAGAGGTAAAATAGTCAGATGGATTAACCATGAGGTGCACCTGTTAATGCCATTTAGGTAGATATGTGTACCAGACTATGTATCAAACAGTCTGTGTTTGACCCCCAGCCAGTGTTGTCAAGGCAAGGCAAGACACTTTACTTTCATAGTGCAACCTTCCAAGTTGGGACCATTTTAGTCCCCCTTTGTGACCAAAATTTTGGAGCTGACAACTAAATTGCGATCGAAGTCGCCAGCTGGCAACTAAAATTGAGGAGGAGGATTGAGCGCTTGAGCTAATTTTAGCGACTAAAATATTTTTTCACTGACGACCAAACTTAAACAGTCAGTGGCCAAATTTTGCCACTAAGAAAAAAAATAAACTTGTAGGGTTGTCATAGCCTCTCTCCACCCAGGAGTGTAAATGGGTAACGGCGAATTGCTGGTTAACCTGCGATGGGCTAGCATACCATCCAGGGGAAGTAGCAATGTACAGTTCCTGGAAATATTCATATCCCCCCCCCCCCCTCATACACAGAATGGAATTTAATTTCTGGGGGTGGGAGTGGTTCTCAAAGGCCAAAACAGTTGAAGAAATGTATGAAGATTAACTGGGATTTCCAGAGGGGTGGGGGTCTTAGGAAAAATCTCTTCTGTGTGGGAGGTATGGTTAATTTCTGAAACTGCGCAATACTGCTAGCTACTCTATACTACAGAAACTAGAGTTAAGTACTGGGAGCTGTGATCCAGTTCTGCTGGGCTTAAAGCTTTGCTTTTAGATTTTAAATACCTAAAGGCCATTCCCCCTGCCCTTTCCTGTGCTTGGCAATCAACTTCAATACTAGCCACCGCTACTGAACAGTATTTTCTCATTCTCCAAGGGTACTAGTCACTTATTACTGGTTTAAATTATTTTAATATTTGAAAATTTACTGCCAGAGAAAATGGCAGATATAGACCGAAATGTGATGTAAGAGAAGCCTTGTAAAAGCGATAGGGGTTTATATGTCAATAATAAATAGAAAAAGTTGAAGTCCAGCTCCTTTATCACAAATTTCCATTGACTAATATTGAATGAGAGTTTGCTGTTCTTCTTATAAAACGAATGTTATTACCGGTATTATATTATTAGCATTTATGTGTTTTTGCTCTTTTTTCCAGCCATCCCTCACAAGCCATACAAGAAGTGTAGTACATGACGTACCAGTTGGACTGATTCCACAGAGGAACTGGGATGATTACGAGGAGCCTGCTATGCCAGACTTTGATGTAAGTGGTCAATAATTTTGGGGGGGATGTGGATGTTCTATAATTATTTGTGGGGGAGTGCATGGGTAGAACCCGGGAAAGGAGAGGGTGGGTAGCAGAATTCCCAAGGCCATGGGAAAAATTGAGAACATTGCATAATAGTATGTTGCAAAAGAAATACTACAAAGAGGCACAAATTGCAAGGGAAAGGGTGTAACCAGGGAGTAAAAGTTACAAAAAGCAGGAAGTTCCCCTGTTTCTCCAATATTTCCTCACTGCGACTTCTCTTAGGTAGTCATAGCATGTAGAATCTTGGAGTATTCTACTCACCCCTGGATAATACGTTGTATACTAGTCCATCACAGAGAAACCCCCCCCCCCCCCCCAACATGGTACCATTTATTCCCTAGGAGGATAGAGGCACAGTGAGAGCAAAGCATCTTACCAATGAAAGAACACAATCCCAGGCCCTCGGCCTGGAACCCTTGAACAGACGTCCAGCAATCATGACACCATTAGGCCACCTCCCCTTACTTTCTTTACCCTTTACGTAAAAGTTCAGCCTTGAAGGCTTGTTTTCACTTGTGCATAAGCATAAGCACATCGACATAAACATGAGCATAACAAGAACAAACACACTTGTTTTTCTTAAGTCGTCCTCACTAGGCATCAGTGCGACATATGGCGACAAAAGCATAAGCCTAAGCACAAGAAGAACGGACAGTGTCCATTCTTATGCTTATGCTTATGTCGACGTATGCTTAAATGCAAAATCCACTAGCCCTGGGCTATCGGACACTAACTTCCATGTACGCTGAGACCTGGGCTATCGGACACTAACTTCCATGTACGCTGAGACCTGGGCTATCGGACACTAACTTCCATGTACGCTGAGACCTGGGCTATCAGACACTAACTTCCATGTACGCTGAGACCTGGGCTATCGGACACTAACTTCCATGTACGCTGAGACCTGGGCAATCGGACACTAACTTCCATGTACGCTGAGACCTGGGCTATCGGACACTAACTTCCATGTACGCTGAGACCTGGGCTATCGGACACTAACTTCCATGTACGCTGTGTCCTGGGCTATCGGACACTAACTTCCATGTATGCTGAGACAAACAATACATGTATGTCATTATTCTCATGCTTATGCACAAGTGAAAACCACAAATTAACTGTGCCTACTCCATGGCACCTGACCTGACCAATTGGAAGTGCCTTTGTTTCTTCTGAGTATTGTTTTACTTTTCTTCTTTTGCAGGTCAGCATCTACATGCCATCACTCAAAGTAGTGAAAAATGTGATTGAACGCATGAAGAACGTCAGTTCTTTTTTGGTAATGATTTGCTTGGTGTTAACAATATTATAAATTCAATCTGTTTTTAGTTTCTCATTTTCATTATTGTCATCAGTTCGTTCTCCCCATGACTGTGGGAAATAGGCTCAATGTGATGCACCCTCCACTCGTAACAATAAGCCCTTTGCATGACATTGTCATGTGACTTTGTCATTAATCAAAAAACCTTTGTTGTACAAAATAGCTGCCAGAAATGAAAAGAGCTTGCCTAAAATAGTAAAGGTTGAGGTCCCTGGCATTAAAAGGTGACATATCAGGGCAATTTGAAGTTTTGGAAAGTTAAAAAAATTGTCTAGAAAAAGTTGCAGGTGAACAAGGCCTCGCTCACCAGCAGCATTTTCCAAACAAATCCTTTAAATTTCCCCAAAATTCAAACTGTCATGAAAACTTACTCTTCAGTGCCAAAAGGTCTCAAACTTGGTCATTTTGTTATCTTTTTTTATACACTTGTTTTTATTTCTGGCATCTGTTTTGCACCTCAACCATATTTTGTGACTGACAAGTGACAATGCATGAGTCAATCAATTGAATAATATTGAACTGTTAATTGCTAGATACTCTCAGCCAATCAGAATGGTTACATGACACTTGGAATAGACACAGACTTGGCATCTGTCACGACACATTTCAAGAATTTGGACACACCTACCTGGGGTATGTAGACATGTAGAAACAAACTGAAGACTGGTCTGGCAAGGATCATAACTGGTTCCATTATTGTACGAGCTTATGTTTGAACATTCAACAATGTTTTATAGCCAACTTCTGTATTAGCATGCTATTTTTTTTTTGAGACGAAAATGACATTTTTCTCACCTGCGATCAGGTACCCTCCCACGAAGGCCTAATTAGGTTCTCGCGTTTCACTTTTCCCGCCTGCGTGGAAGGCTAGTGATCAGACGTTGTTGATGTTGTTTTTTGTAGCAGCAGGACAACCTCGCAGAAGAAAGGAAAAATAAGAACACCTGATACATTTATTTGAAGAGTCGTCTGCCACCCCCTAATTAAAGTATATGTCAACGAGAAGGTCAGCGATGCCATCAGATAAGCAGTGCACTTTGTCGGCGGAAATTCGATTGTCTATGGTTTCATTAGCCTGCGAACCCCGGGGGGTACTCCCGGAAATTTTGGATAGGGGTGTGCCGCCCAGGGTCCTGAACCCTTACCCTATTTAAGGGTGGGGGAAGCGAAAACTGATACCCTATTTAAGGACCGAACCCGAAAAATGATACCCTATTTAAGGAAAAAACAAAATTATTAATAGCATAAAAGGAAGACTTTTTTCGGCTATCATGAAACCGATTAAACCTCTGTTGCAAAATGGTTACAGTACTGTCAAGTTAACACAAAAATTGAAAAAACATTCCTTTAGGCGGGCGTTTGCAAACTCTAGTATTAGATAATACAATTTAGATACCCTATCTAAGGACTAGGCCAGGAACGCATTGCCAAAAGGAGCAAAAATGATACCCTATTTAAGGATCGAGAACCTCGAAAACCATACCCTATCGGGCGGCACATACCTATATAGCCCATATATGGGAGTACCCCCCCGGGCTGCGAACAGGCTCCTGTCTCGGAGGAGCGCTATTTTCCGGCGCGAACCACCTCGCGTGACCCCTCTGCCCGAGCGTTCCCAGGCTACAGTTTCGTTCACGCGTTTAAGGTAAATGTTAAGTAGGCTTGTGTTCGGTCAAATTGGAAGCTTGACGTCTCTTTGGAATGAACTTGACACACAGAAAGTATCCTGAAGGCCTGTCACGTCTGTTTTCGTTCGTGCCTGTTTTTAATCGTGACTAATTATTTGCCCATCTCTGAGCTCTTCTGTGAACAGAAAGATGCATTTAAAGTGAACATAAGTTCGTTCTGCACGTCCAGCAGCTCTAGCCTGCGAATACAATCGAAAGAAAGACGGCTGTATTCGCGGGCTAATCCAGGTAACGTAGATAATTTAAAATTGGTATGGTTGCCGTATTTTAGACTGGAAGTCGCACTTCCGCTCAAGTACCCAATCTCGACGCAGCTTAATGTTGTCTTTGTTTCATGACCAATCAGAAAAAAGTCCAGATTCTGGACTTGTTACAGACGTCTCGTCAAATAAATGTATCAGGCGTTATTATATTATTTTTCTTTTCTCCCGCTGCGAAAACTAAGAACGCCTGATCGCAGGTTATAGTTTTTCCATCCAGTACCACTACTGCATGCGCGGTGGCCTAATGGTTCGTGCGCTGGACTCTAGATTGAGCGGTCCAAGTTCAAGCCTTGGCTGGGAACCATAGAGCTGCGAACTGTCTCTGATTTTCTTGTACATGTTGCACGCGCGGATTGGGGAGAAGCCTTCGGAGAGGAGCGCGACCCTAGTTTCGGCTGGCACGGGAGCCAATCACCTAGGTCGCACTTTCTAAACTGTGTTTACCACTGGTAAACAAGTGACTTGTTTTACGTAGCAAATTTCCGTCTGCACGCAGGCTATACCTTACTTACCTACTGTCATTTGCAGAAGGGGATAATTCATCTCAGAACCACAACCGCGATCCTGACAAGATGGCTGAGGCGAGAGTGGACGTCAAAAAGCTTGCTACTTTTCTGCACAGTCAGCAAGTTAGTCCCACCCGGGTGATATGCAGTGAGTGTAGCTAACTTTTGGTTATAGTTGTATTCAAACATTGTAAAATTAGTATTGCTCCTTTCCATTACTTTTGTTAAGGTAGCATACTCTGGTTAAAAAATAGATTCCATGTTGCCGTGCGTCTGTTCAGTAACAGATCACTGATGACGTGTAAATGTGGTAAAAACAAAGAAAGTGGCACACGAGGCGATAGCCGAGTGTGTTACTGATGTTCTTACCGCATTTTGACGTCTTTTGTGGTCTATTACTGAACAGACTCACGGAAACATGGAGTCTATATGTTTTATATAACAAAGAAGCAAAATATAAACGTAATCACTTTACGTGTCCTTTAATAGATCATAGGTAGGAACCAATCAAAATGCGTCCATAATTGGGCTTATTACATAAAACAGGCCTGGCAGTGAAATTAGCACAAGCATCGGGTGGGTACGAATCTGGGTTAGGGTTGACGAAGACTGGTTTTCACTGGCGACGGAGTCAGATATTGTATTCAGAAGCAAAACAAGACTCGTCTTGGACGCAGTACAGACTGAGCGATTTGTCGCAGAGACCTGTCGCCTTGTGTCCCGGCCTATACGACTCTGATTGCAACAGAACTCAGACTCCGTTGCTAGTCAGAAAACCAGCCTTGGCCTCTTGCCAAAGATATGTCTTATTTTTGTGCTGTTCCTCCATCAACAGATATCGTGCACGGCAAGGCAGTCCAATTTCTTTTGCTTCATGAAGATCTTTCTCTTCAGTATGTTATTCCAGCTGTTTCTGTTTGACGCTGCGTGTAAAATCGCCAACAATATTGAAGCCTGCTTCAGAAGCCCGTTGGGACCTCCTCGGTAACTCGCAACACCTTGCAGCGATTTCAGCATTTTGCCGGTAACAAGGCTTGCCCGGAATTGACGATGCAGTGGACCAATGGTTGCTAAACAGCTGTGTTTGTTGGTTTGTCGAAGTGAGGATCACGTGACTAAGTCGTAATCAAAGAGGACATAGACACTTTGCATAAATGGCGTACGTATTTAAATAACAATACTAATACATCCTAAGCCTCGCATTCACGTTAAATAATCCTTCGTCTGTAATCATCCACCCGAGGCTAAGGATGTCCAAAGTATTGTTATTCAAATTTGAGCGCCATTTATGCAAAGTTTCTCACAAAACTCGATCCTTGTTGAAGATGTTGGAACTTTTCCGTGAGTAACTTGCAAAGAGGCAATACAAGAATCGCAAACAGAGAGAAGGCCATTATAAAACAAAAATTAAATCAATTTATTGAACAAGCAAGTCAGTGATAACTTAAGATGTTTTTTCGCAATCTTTGATGTTAAGGTGGATTTCCACTGTCGCGTATTTTTTTTACGTGCGTTTACGTGCGTAAAAATAATTGGAGACAATGTATGAACGACTTGCGTAAGCGTGTACGCAAGCTTTCCATACATCGTCTCTAATTTTATTTACGCACGTAAAAAATTACTCGACAGTGGAAATCCACCTTTAGTGTACTAAATTAGTGGAAAATACAAGTCCTGTTGTACTATTGATTGACTCTAGATTGATTACAATGTCTTGTATTCATCATTTGACACAAAAATAATTATTATAAAAGCTTTCTTTTTATGCTACAGAGTGCTCTTGACTTGACATAACCATATTGACAAAGTCTGTAGAAGAAAGAAGAGTAAAGAAAACACATTAACATGTGAAATTTCCAAGACTTATTCCATCGAGCGTGAAGTAAAATAAGGCGCGCGATCTTGGAGGATAAACGCTGCTTTCTCGTGCGTCTTTCCCCCATATTTTTCGCGATCGTTTTCTCTTCTCACCCGAACGTTTTTTCACTTCGCGTTAGACGGATTACGTAGAAAGACGGGGATTCGCATTCTCCATGACGCAGGCAACCCACCAACATTATTCTGATTTGCTATCGCATGCTCGCTTTCAAACCATATTGCTCGACATGAGAAGGTTCTGGACAGAAACATCCTTCTTGAGCATAGGCGTAGGGGGGGGGACTACAGCCCCCCCCCCCCCCCCCCCAAATTTTGGGCGACCCCGATTTTTTTGAGCAGCAAGAGAAATTTGGGCAAGGCAGCTTGGGAGAATTGTTTGGGCAAAGGCTCACAGCTTCCAACTCCCCCCCCCCCCCCACTGCCCCCTCCACCGGTGGTGCATCATCATCATCTTTATTTAAACACGGTAAAATACATCAGGCAATAATAATTTAATGTAAAAGCTATAACTTATTACGAAAAACTACGTATACAGATTCATGTTCTATAATTTAAAATATGACTAACTATTAAAGAAAGTAAACTAAATTAAAGCCTGTTTTACACGAATGCCGTATCGGAATTAATTAGCAATCGTCGGAAATTAGTCAGAGATGTTGCTTGCCTAGCAGCTGAGGGTAGACTGTTCCAGAGGACTGCACCAGTGTAGGCCACTTGGTTCAGTCCATGAACTCCCTCTTCCGCGCTCCCCATATAAGGGCTGAACCCTGTCTTCTAACAGTTCATAATGGAACCTAATCAGTCGTTCGAAAATCCCGTAAGGTGGAGAATAAGTCACTCACCCGCAGTGTTAATAAATCCTCCACGTTCCCCGACATCTTCGAATAAAATGTCCACGTCCCTATCCCGGAGTTTGTTTCCTGTCAATCACAATAAGCAAAACATAGGTATGCAACACGTACATAGTCCAACGTTTCTCGTGTATGCTTTGATATAAATCTCTTATCAGTTAAGAGGATTGAAGCTTTATTTATAGTCGCAAATAATGGTTGCAAAGAAAAAAATTTTGGATGGAACAAACCAAAACAAATTGCTTTGAGATGGCTTGAATCTAGGTGAAAAGTAAACTACAAATCTTGCACTATTAAGTTCATCGGCCACTTGTTGACGTTCGATTCCACTTAAAAAGTTCATGCAAAAACGACGTGATACAATATTATTGGCATGTGTTACATACGCTGCATCAGCATCATTATCGCCTTTTTAAGGGTGTAATGCGATGTTAAGCTACACAGCATTACCATCATCAAAACAACACTTTTCGTTGATAAAAATGGAACGAAATTGCTTCGCGCGCTACAAACTAGAACAATTTCCCTCTGGATAGTGACGTAATACCCCTGAAAATCGAGTTTAGCATTTCTACGTCCGCTCGACATGTGGTCGCCCTCTTATGCGTTCATGCCCCAAGAGATCTGTTTTTCCCCTACCCCACCCCTCAGAGGCAGAAACCCCCATCCTGTTGCACTTCATCGAATGCGCGGAAATTGTTTTTGCCCACACCTTAGTATCTCCGCGTGTAAAACAAGGGTGCAGTCTAACAAAAAACTGCTGCCCTGTATTGTGACACGAATAGTGCGAGACCTAACCTGGAAATTAAATGATTAATGCTAATCTAATACGAAGGTCGTAAGCTCAAGAAGTCATCTCTGACGAGTTTCATTTTCTTACAATAATGGGCTCAGTATCGATCATAATAGACTTGTCATAATACTGTTAATAGTTAGCCTCCCACGCAGACGTCCTCTGGGCGTCGTCACGCGTTCCTTCCGTCTGCACTTCCGTTCACAGGCCGTTTAATCCAATTAAAGAAAACAATCAGTATTAGCTGATTGCATGATAGCTATCCAATCACATGCTGCGAATTGTTTTCCCAAAACTGGAAAGTTACCTCTGATTGGTTCGTAGCCGTGAACGGAAGTGGGCGTTCGATTCAACAGCGCAGACGTCCCTGGGGAAGGAACGCGTGACGAAGCCCGAAGGACGTCTGCGTGGGAGGATAGGTAATAGTGAGTTTCCACTACATTCAATCTTCGTGAAGCAGTCACACGTGGTCCTTGTTCCCTGCTCCAACTCACCTAGCGCTGTTAACACGTGACGTAGTTCACCAGAAGCGACTCTTCCCGCATTGTCCTTATCAAACACGCCCAGAGTGTCAATAAACTGCTCCGCGGTAACTTCTTTGGCTCTTTGTTTTTCTTTCATGAAGATTGAAAGGAATTCTTCAAACTTGATGCGTTTGTTGCCTGAAAACAAGATAAGAGTTGCTCTCATAAGTGGCCGACTTTCAGCGTCTCTTGAAAGTTACAGTACATTAATTCCATACTGTTGTCAGCCTCTATTCAACGCAAAAAAACGCGAAAGAAATATCTAAGCCTGAGAGCAGGGGGTGAGGCGGAGAACGAGCGAAAGAAAGGCGTCCAGCTCTGCTGCGATTCATTTCCCGCGTACAATGATCAAACACACAAAAAGAGGAAACATCGGACTGTGAACAATTTACTGTAATTCACGCTGCTAGATTTTCAATTTTAATTTAAACTTTCATTTCATTTTGCTCCCTAATCTCTTCGACCTCTTTATCCTTTTCTCTAATTGGGTACACGCGTAACTGACAGAATTTGCTGCAATCTTTCGTAAGTAAATCTGTTTGGACCCGATCGAGACTCATCATTGTACTTCTTAATTCTGCACTCTCAAACCGTGCATTTTCCTATGCATTTGGGCATGGTCATTTTCGTTGTTGTTTTGAAGAACGCGCCTAAAAAAATGAGACTCATTCTAAGCAGATAAACAACAGAAATCGCTTTTTTATGCTATAATATCTGTAACAAAAGTTAATAATTGTTACAGAAATGCGGTATGATCAGTAATTCATTACACATGTCAAATTTCAAGATCGTCTTTTACCAGCTCAGAAAATTAGGAAGTGAGCGTGTTCGCTTTTCATCGTACTATAGATTATGATATCACTATCAATGATCATTGTTCTGTTACGCTGTCTTAACCTACCTATTCAGGAAACATTTTGTATAAGGTAATTTGGAGAATTTTAACCTACGTGAAGCCGGACTGAACTATTTAAACATCGGAAACAACTGGTTATGTATTTCAGTTTATGCACAAGTTCTTGAAAATGTTGTATATTAAAGATATGAATGTCTTTTACGGTCTCGGTGCTTACAAGTTCGTGGCGAAAGCATCGATGCAGTTGTAATTTCATTCGTGCCCCGGATAGCCTGTGTACATCCACCTTCTCCCCTCAATAAAATCCCCGATAAACAATCCCCGATTTTTTGGAGGGGAGAAGGCGGATGTACACAGCCTACCCCCGGGGATCCTAGGTCAGAATTAGAAAAGGCGGTTGAGCGCGAGCGAAGGAAAGAGGGGTCTCAGAAAGACGCCCTTCCGAGAAATCTCCTCGGTTTTTCATTCCTTGGGCTAGCTTAGCTTCGCTCGTGCTTACCCTCCTTTTCTCCTGACTGACCGATACCCTGGAACAGAGAATTGCCTCATTCAATCAGAGTTGATTTCTGTCCGCGGACACGAGAGATTGAAACTCTGCTGTGTGACAATTCAAATCAAAGCTTCTGAGCAGTGCGTACCTTCAGAAAGTAATGAGGCAAGTTTTTGATTTGGGACACGGCTTAGCTATGAAGAGCTAATATAATCAAATTGCAATAATTTTTATTTCGTGCCATATTTGACGCCGTAATTCTTGACACCACAAGAACGAAACTGAAGAAAATTAAAGATCATTTTGGTGTAAACATGTATGATAACCTTGCTCCTATTTTAGATTACTATTTGCGCTAGTTCCTGTGATATCGAAGGCTTGTTTTTAAAGGTGAAAGACCTTTTTGAAACGGGAACAAAAACGCAGAAAACTGACTTTTTTGATTTTGACCTCTAGCGGAAATGATCGAAGTCAAAAACTATGACTTTTAGAGAAATCGAAATGGCTGTTTCATTGTTTATTTACGTGCACGAATTAATGTTTTATCTTCTTCTTCAGACGATTAGTGTGGAATGACATAAAGGTCATGACCCGAATCGTAATCACACTCGAGAAAAAACCGTTCTGTTTAAAAACTTCTATCATTTTGGCCAAATTGGAGCATAAAAGTTTCATCTTGCCAGAAAACGAGCTCAGGTTGATTGCACACAACGAAATTTTTGACAGAAATGCCAAATGGGGTTTTAACGAGATTTCTTTGTAATTAATAAATAGATAAGATATAATAGCCAATTACTAGCACATCTGACAATCGCTCGATTAAATGATCGCACTGTCCAATTTGCACAAGAAATTTCCTGAGGCTGTGTTTATGCAAAACTGCGATGACTTTTATTGTGGACAACCACTGCGCAATTTCGCTAATTGAATGGCAAATAACAAAAGGCTAGTAACGAAACACAATATTGAAAACGACATTTCCTTTTCATAATAGCGTCTGATTGTTTTCTGGGGATATCAATTTCGACGATTTTTTTTGTTACTTTTATGCGCCAAAATATGCCAAGTGTTTTGTGATCAAAAGCGTGAAAAATGGAAAAGCTATCAACACTCTGTAAAGTTTAAATTCCTTTGATGAAGTCGACTACATTTGCAGCCATATTTGCACGAATGAAATGTTTGATTGCTTGGCGTTTTATTTTTAACGTACCGGATGGCCGGATCGATTTTCGCAGCTGTAAAGTTTCGGAAAGGTTTTCTCGCCGCTTCAACCACGCACGCGCACGGTCCAATATTTTACAAACTCGTACAAGATTATTCGATTTTATACTAGTTAATTTTATTTAAGTTGCGTGACAGTTGTTTTATTCAAGAAAAAGGACAGAAACCGTAATATTATCGATTGGCACAGGAAACCAGCTTGACGAAACTTGGCATTAATCAGCTTTAAAACTTAACCCCAGGTGTTTGTGTTGTCGGAATTAAATCATAGCATATTAAACTTCTGTAACAGCGTCTCGCTGAACTCGCTCCAACACTTCTTAATGATACGTTCGGACTTCAAGAATTACAAACTTTCTTTCAAGCACGAACGAATAACTTTACTAACTCAGCAAATGATGAGATTAATCTAAACCTCGATCTTATTGAAAGAGAAATAACTGCCACTAATATGAAATAAATCCGGCTCGATTTGAAATTCACCGAACAGATCGGAATTTAGCGACCAAAACTCACCAACGTCCTTTTCGATCTTGGCTATGTCTTCATCATCAGGATTAAGGTTTAACGAGCGGAGCAGGCAGCCAATCTGCTCCGGCTCGATCTTGCCATCGCCTTCATTGTCAAACAGAGAGAACGCTTCTTTGTACTCTGCAACAAAACATTTGAGTAAAATTGAATTCCATCTTATCAATGACCCTCGAGTAGATTGTTTATGTTTTAACACAAATACTCACCATCCATTTCTTCTTGGGTTGGCTGAGACATCTTTAGCGGTCAGGAAAATGCGAAGCGAACCAAGCTAGGGGGTGCGAGCAACTGGAGTTGACGTTTTGTGCAGAGATGAATGAAGTGCTCAAGGAAGTGCTGGCATCACAGGCGGGTGTTGGGGTGGGGTCATTCTGGCATGCGCACGAAATTATACCATGGGTTTGGTGAGTGGGGGGGGCCTTGATCAATCTCCCAAATCATTCCAAGCAACATATGGCAGTCTGCGGCCTTTCTCTTCACCTAGGAAGCACGGAAAGTAGCAAAACTCTAAAACAAAAAATTATATTTCAAAACGGCACTCTTAATCCTAACGGCATCAACGAACGCTTTTCATTCAACTAATTTATTCCGTTGTTTTCACTTTACCGGGCACCAACCAATAGCTAAGCTCCATCTTTCTGTATATAAACCACACACGACCCTCAATTCCTTGATTCGCTCCGACGAAGTGCTAACGCTCGAAACGTCAGCTCTCGAATCTCTTTATGGTGGCCAATTCACATTATCAACCCAGTTGATAAAACCAAATTATCTTGCTCGTTGGCTGGGGTGCTCTTTTGAATTTGGTGGGGTCAACTGCCAGCGAAGGAAAAATGAGGAAGTATATAGATACATTCAGTTTTTTTCCGTTTTTTTTCTTTTTGTTAGCTTTTGTATTTCAGGAGCCCATCACTGGGCTCCTGGTATTTAAATAAAGCATAAAAATAACTGAAATAGCCCACCATTTCAACAATTATATATCGCTTGGCTTCAGTTGATGATATTATGCATGAATGCAAACACTGGTACATGTCAACGTCACATGTTTGCATTTGGAAACGTGTAATGGTAACAAGGGAACGTCCAAATGACGACGAGGTCATAGCACAATTCAGGCCAAATATGAAATGAAAATGCGCTCGAAAATAGTACTAATAAATATAATTTTTCACGTTGTTATTGTAAGATAGTTTAGTGCCGTTATGTAGATTTGTTGGTATGCAGGTTACCTAATTGTGCTAAGAAGTTAATATTTAAGAGTTTGTCCGTTAGGAGAAATTCGTGGTCGATTAGGGGACGTACCACAACAACCTCACGACTTTTTTTTATTAGTAAAAATCAACTAGAAAACTAATGCAAATGCAGCAATCTGATTGGCTGAGCTACTGCACACTATCAGCCATTAGAGTGCAGTGGTTGAAGGTCGTCTTCAACTATCACCCCATAGAAATCTCGAGCTCATAATCTAACTGTTAACTGGACCATGACCGCCATATTGATATTTGGGGCGACGTCTTACGGACGTGCATACGGACGTACCTACGTATTTTGCACGCGCCCGCGAGTCGTGCCGCTTGCCATTTTGACCATGAGAAAGGCATGGTTCTCCTGCTGTACTTTGTATGCGTTCTTGGTTCTCCTATTTCTATAGGTATGGGGCTCCGCTCTGCGGCCCTTTGGGCCGCCGGAGTTCCGCGAAAAAAGAAATTAACTTGACACGAAAAAACCTCAGATATTTTGTTAATTCGTTTGTAAAACAACTGGTGGGTGCTCACTCAGAATCCCGTTCTTCTCGATCCTGTTCGCTAAACATATTAAGATGAACTTCAGAGAATACAGGTACTAGGGGAGATTACGACAGCGCGATCTCAATTATCGTAACTTTTTATTCTATAAAAACACCTACACACCAAATCTACAAATTTGTTAACCACACGTACATAGAAAAATTACAATACTGTGTGTATATATCCCAGTTATGAATTAAGCTCTTGATTGATTATCAATTTTATTAATCATTTTGATAATGATAAATTTTCAATCAATTTTATTCATACAGTATATTGGAATCACAGGCAATATAGACTTCTAATCTGTAGAAGAGGAGATTATCCAGACATAACCATCTTGACAAATTCTGCCAGAAATAAAAAAAAAATACAATAATCTATCTATAAGCTCCAATCATTCAGTGCTGAACTACAGTACACATGAACTGTCAAAGAGCAATTAAAACAAGAACTTCTAGAATGCAGGAAACTACCAGCATCCCGGGGGAGATTGGCTCGATTGCCAGCCACTGACCGAGAGAGTGGCAGAAATCGAGCCCAAGGAGAGACTACCCCTATAAAAATGACAGGGGTGCTTGTTGTACCTTTCAGGGGAATTGGTGGATATAACCTTGAAAATAGTCACGCCTGAGTGCCACTGCTATTTGATAACTCTTAGGGGTTGTGCCACATCAACAAAACGAGATTCTAGTACCTTTTATAAATGTAAATTTAAGGGTGTTTTCAAACTTTTCTGATGAGCACCACCGGCTTTGTGTTTGGTGGTCCTGAATTCATCTCCTCCATGTTTTGTAAATAGCTAACTGGCTTGCTTACTGCAAGTTGGGATTTCAGTGTGCAAGTTAGCATAGGAGTGCTAAATACACGATCACATTCAAAAATGTGATTTTCTATTATTTTTTGAAAATTTCCCAACTTCAGCTTAGTATTTTATTTTTTGTCTTTTAAAAAGGAATTAAATTGGCACATACACCACACGAATAAAAGATACCTTCATAGTTAATTTGTCCTTGATTATCCTCCAACCCACTGACAAGCAAGTCCACTTCCTCTTCAGTCATTTTTTCTCCTAAAAATAAAACAGATGCTGTTACATAACTGCATGTTTTCCCCAACAGCATTAACTTCAAGGTTACATCAAGACCTTAATGAGTGGTGGGCAGGATCGCAAGTATTATCATAGGTAAGTATCTCCACTGAATTTTTATCAGTGTGACGGTATCGGTTAGTGGGCTGCTCGAGGGGTGGTTCCCGCTTCCAGAGTTACCATGGATACCTCCTCTCTGCTGCTTGCTTTTGGCCCCCCACTATCCTTTAAGGCATCAGCTCCCAAGCAAATCATTAGCGATGAGTTTAAAGTTTTTTCAGCATTCCCCATGAACATCAATAAGTCATGTGACCAGTGCATTACCGTCAGGTTTGCAGTTTGAGGTTCACGTTTGTACAGCTAGACCACACTTTAGCATGGTAAGTGATTTACCACAAGGTTTTTTGCACCCTAAAACATCACAATCCCACGTTTGAGAGGAAATGCTACTTTTTAGAACTAGGTATTTCACTTATTCATTAAAAAATTCTTTTTCACAGAAACGTAATTTTGGAGACGATCCAGCTAAAACATAAGTGAACAAACAATGAAAACAAACACGGTAGCCCGCTATTTGTTGTTGGAACTACCTTCTAACATTAAACTGCTAAATGCGGGTTGTCATTTGCCATTTACGATAAGGTTTCTAATATAATAACATACATGAAAAAATTACTTGATGCTGACTGGCTTAGAGCAATGCAGTTCAAGTGTAACACCAGTACAAAAAGTGTAACACAGTGCAAAAAGTGTAACACCAGTGCAAATTACACATCAAAATTCTGGATTAAGGTTGCAAATGTTTTAAACGAACTGCTATCAGTTCGTAGCATTATTAGCTGATCTTCATCAGCCAATCCGTAAATAAAGTGTCAAATTCGCATCAAATGCTCACTTCCTGTCTGCAACACTGTAAGATCTTCAAAAAGCTGAAATTGCATTCACCGAAGCAGCTCACTTGTGCAAATTAATTCCAAATTGAACTCTAAACCGTATGATTACCTATACTAATAAAACTGCATGCATAACCGAAAAAACTCTGATTGTGCAACTCCTGCCCTGTTGCCAGCAAGTGATGACTGCGATGACCACAGTGCTGCACATGAATTTTCAAAGGTCTTTGTGTTGTGCTACAAAATATAACTCATAGGTTTGCCTCCTGCTTGCTTATCTAGCTAGCTAACATTACAGAAAAGCTGAGACAAACAAAAGAGTATAACCTAATCCTGTCAGCACATGACGCAACTCAGCAGCAGATATCTGGCCACTACCATCCCTATCGAAGACTCGCAGAGGAAGCCTCCGGCTTGCTTATCTAGCTAGCTAACATTACAGAAAAGCTGAGACAAACAAAAGAGTATAACCTAATCCTGTCAGCACATGACGCAACTCAGCAGCAGATATCTGGCCACTACCATCCCTATCGAAGACTCGCAGACCATCCACAAAACCCTCATTAATACTTTGAGAGGGTTTCCTTTGACCAAACGAGAGGAATGTTGGCAGAAACTCTTCAAAAGATATGCGTTTTGTCCCTAAAAGAGAAAGATTGATGATGAATAAATGTAAATAATCTGACTGGTATTATGCAAAATGGTAAAATTTATAATAAGGAGCAAGCAAATTCAAAAATCATGCAAACAATCTGATACTTTTTTGCAAAATTATCCCCCTACACACACCCCCTAACATATTTGCATTGAACCCAGGACATGTTCGTAGGATGCAAGCACTATAACCACAGTGTACCAGCCCTGCTCTCCTGGTCACTGGACAGGTTTGCACTAGTTGGACATAACTGGCATTTGAGATATGCACATGTTCATAATTTGGAATACAATTTAATGTCAAAGATAATGTAAAAAATATTTATCAATACTGTTAATAATATGGAAACTGTATCAACAGCAGTGACATCTTACAGTTTCTATTGCTTTTAATTAATGACCCATGACAAAATTGTGAAAGTCGTTGTTTACGAGATTCAGTGGTTCTAACTATTGAAACTTTCTTTACGTAGAGGAATACAGGCAATAACAAACGAGTTAGCCAGCCAAAACATACAAATTAGCCAGTTGTAATCACGAACGAAATACAATTTCTTTAATCTCCAGAGACATTATTTGTTTACTTTCACATCGAGAGGTTTACACGCTGTGGCAATCAAGTAAACTGTATCTCACATTGAAAACTAGAACAATCAGCTGACATGTGAACTGCAGAGCTTAACGTTTTGCACATCAAGGTTTTTTTTCCTTCCTGTCGAAAACCTCTTGACCCAAGACTGGTCAATTGGAGCTTCTATAGCCAAGCCACGAAGGATTGCATAAGCAAAACGTATTGTTTTTGTTGTGAAAGCAATGCGAGAGATTCAAAGCGAAAACATTAATTAGCACAAAAATCCCAAACGTGAGCCTCTCGCAAGCGTCAAAAAGATCAACCAAAAGTTTTCTAACTGTTTTAAATGAAGTAATCGAGCATATTTCCACTGCTCAGTGCATACGTACCGAAGTTCATGAAAAGGCAGTGAAATGTCTAATTACTGTTTTCGACACCCTGATTACAGACGGAAATACTCCAAATACAATTTGCCCTGTTTTATATGGCCTTGTATGCGGAACATGTAATTTATCTTGGTTGCATTAGCTTACCACTCGCATCGATCTCGTTCAAAGCCTTTTTGACTTCGGCTTGTGTAGGATTGTGTCCGAGCGATCGCAACACCTCACCCAGTTGCGATGATTCGATTCTCCCATCGCCTCTTCGGTCGAAAAGCATAAAAGCTTCCCTGTGCTCTATAGACAAGTACAATTCATTAATTCACAAGATCAGCGCAGAAACAATTTCAAAACATTCAATACGAGGGAAGTACAATCGATCAGATGTATGTATGTATGGAAACGAAAATAAAAACTTGAATAAACTTGCAACAGGCAATTTGGTATTTTAGCTTACCAGATATTTGATCTTCTGATAGAGTCGTCTGCAAAAAAAATGATAGTCATAAATGCGTTATTTTTTGAACAGATGTTTAGAAGTATCATAATCTGGAGAGAAATAAAAACGTTACCATTTTCAGTCAAATCTCAACGCGCTGTGGTTGCCGGAGTTGAGGGGCCGTATCGAATGCAAATTCCCCAGGGACTTGTCACTGCCTTTTTTGGAATCGGAAGTATTCGAGATCTTCGGAATTTCCGACTGTGACGTGACCAGGCGTGGGAGTAAATGTCCTTCGACACCTCTTGGCGCCAAACTGTCCAGGAAATTTCAACCCGACTACTATTTTTTTTTTAAATTTAGTTTTAACTCTACTCAACGGATTTATTTTGTTTTATTTACGCCCGGTCCGCACTAGCTTGCGGTGCTGACGAACTAGGCCACGTCTGCGACGCAGGCTAGGCCCGGACCATTCTTGTCCCAGAGGCCGCGATCCTTTTGGTCAGCACCAAGAATCACGACCTCTGGCCGTAATCAAATTTTGAGCATGCGTAGAAAACACGTTTTGTAGCATTCAGCCAATCAGATTTGTCAGATTTGACTTTGTGCATGCGCAAAGTAACGGAAGTCCGTGATTCGCAGACTTCCGGTGTTGGACCTTCCCAGACGTCTCGATTGTTGGCGCTGGCCAAACGAATCGCGGCCTCTGGGGACGAGAATGGCAAACAAATCTTCTTACATCGGCAAGACCACAACGACAAACCAATGAATGGTGCCGGATCTTTCTAGACCTGGGATCAGTTAAAATCAAAAGATCACTATGCAAAAAACGGTAGACTGATCCCCACGGCGAAGAGAAGAAATTAAAGCAGAAATGAAATCACATAAAAACAAGTACAATATAGCTTCTACGAGGGCTTAAAAAATGAATGCAAAAAAATACCAGAATGGACGAGAATGGGCCCGCACAGGATGGAGGTCACGGATAGTCCCTCAGTCACGCAACGACGCTCAGCGCTACGTTACTTCTACACTGGCGAGAGCCCAGTGATGAGACTGGGCGATGCAGAGTGCCGTTCCTTCCGCTATAAGGGTTAAAGACCGTAATCTTATGCGATATTTATGTATATGGCTTTGGTCTTGTGTTGGTGTGAACGAAACAGTCGCTCCTCGATTATAAACAGCTTTTTATCGTTTTATCATTCCCAAACTAAAATGATGTTTTCTATCAACCTCGTTCCCAGGGTCTCTCTCTCACCACCCCCTGGAGGACGGGAAGGAGAGGACCCTGGGAGCGAGGTTGGTTTTCTATTTGACGAGAGTCCGTGACACGCCTAAAAACAGTATACCCCCCTCCCACTACAATGAAACTCACCAATTTTCTTTTGCACGGCAACACGTGATCAATAGCGAAGCACGTGAAGTCTTAAAATAAAATGAAAAACTTTGAGAGAATCGAAAGAGAGGCATTTCGTTTCAAAAGTATTTTACATGACGTCACTCGAACGCTTCGCTATTGAAACTGCGGCAAATGAGCACATAATTTTTCGCCCATCTAAAGGAATCCAAGAGTCTTGGATTCTGGATTCCACAGCATGGATTCCGGATCCCAGCTGCTGGATTCCGGATTCCAAGCGTTACGAGGATCCGTATTCCAAACCTTTAGTCAGGTTATTCGCTATGTTTGAGATGCATGTTCTCAAATGATTGTCTGTACTGATCTCTAACTTGTACGAATGAATACAATTCCAAGTGACCATTGCAAATATATTTTTTCAGTTTTGTAAGAATCCGAAAGTAGATTATAAGAGGGTGGATTTCGGATTCCAGAGACTGGATTTCGGATTCCAGAGACTGGATTCCGGATTCTAGAGACTGGATTCCGGATTCCAAAGACAAAAATATGTTGGATTCCGGATTCCGGATTCCCTTACACGAGGCGAAATTTTGTATCCTCAATATTCTCTTTGAACTTCTGTTATAACAATAAGAAAGAAGCATGTCACTAAATTAGAAACGAGAGGACCACGAAATCTTTCCATTTATTTAGCGCTTTATTGAAACTCATCGTTTTTCTCTTGGAAGTTCGAAACACATTATTTACGGTTTGGACGTACGATTAATAATGTCGAGAACATTATCAACATAACTATGCTTCGGTATTTTACTGAACGAAATAAAAATAAGTACTTATTAGTCTTATTAGCCTTTATATAGATCGTTTTCACGTGACGTCACGGCGGCCATGTTGGTGGACTAGAAAAAATGGCCTTTCTCTCCTTTGGGAACTAAACTCTATTTTTATGCAAATTTTGCGCAACAATTTTGTATTGTTTAGTCCACCAATATGGCCGCCTTGTCACGTGAGTGAAAACCATCTATAGGCTTTAGTATCCCAGTTGGGAATTATCTCTTCTCTTGTACCAGACTCTTAGGAAATTAAAACAATCTTATCCGCCCCGTCTAAATGTCCCAGGCCTCATATAAACCGAATCAATTCGCAATACCAAACCAACGTACTTGGCAAGATGATTCCTACTGTTTTCCGGTCGAACATACTACTTTTAATTTATCTCTACCTAGGAAAAATGAAAAAGAATTTCTCGTCACTACCCTCACTGAAAGACTAACCCGAGATTCCATATTTCAACGCCCTATGAAGTTCTGTTTTGTAAATTCTAGCGCTAAACATACTTTACCATGTATATGTTACCCTGAGAGCAGAATTCCATTCTGTCTTCCAAGAAAAATTGGAAGGGAACTCTACTCTTGTATGAAATTCCACCTTCCTATTTAAAATACCACAGAAACAGTTTCTTCGTGGAAGCAAAAAAGGAAAGCAGCAGTGTCGGAATAGTCCTTCAAAATGTTCTAGTTCAGCACCGCTTTACCAGCGTCAGTCTAAATAAGGTTTTTGTTGTCTTTTCCGCACACGCTTTGTCAAGCACACACCCAGAAGCTGAAATAAAATGAAATCAACTTAGGATAAGTCGGATATTAACAAACAAATGTAGTTAACTCCAGTCCCGGGAAAACGTAGTCTCCTTCGTCGCCGCTTAGGGTCGTCACGCAACGCTCCTCCCCCACTGATTGTTGGCCCGATCGCGACTGCCTCGGAATGTGCGAGGAAAGCTGTGATTGGCTAATCCGCGGAAAGGAATGTGGTTCGGGCATCCGTTAATGGGGAGGAGCGTTGCGTGACGAACCTAATAACGGCTGCGAAGGAGGCTCAGGAAAACGTTGTAATATTGGCATCGGATGCTATCCTTCCAAAGGATAACTGACTGAATGATTGAATGACTGGCTGGTTGATTGACTGATGGGCATCTGAAAGTAAATTGTAAATAAAGTTCATTCATTCATTCATTCATAATAAAAAATACACCAAGGTCCGGACAGACGCATCCGTATCCGCACGGTGAAGTAGTGGATAATATGCTTACATAATTACATGCATGCCATTTATGCGGGTATTTTCCTTCTGTATCCTTCTCCAAGTAGCTAGCGATCAAAAAGCTGGAAGTAGCTGCCACTTGAATAAAATCGTGACATTGACCTATTTGGCAGATGTCACGCAATTCTAGTGGATGCACACCTTCAGGGATTGGTGTTGTGTGACGTATAGAGAGCTCATGTCGGCTGGCAAAGCTTAAAGCACGCGAGCTTAATTCTGTCAACTACCCGCTATGGTAGTACGATGAAAATTAACACAAGGTACGTTTCGGAATATTTTTATTTTGAAGCCAACATGTAGTTCATATATACAAAAAGCTCGTCCAATACTGGATCCATTAGATATCCCACATCACTGTTTCAAAGAGGGCTCTCTGGCCCATAAAAAATACATTAAAATGCTATGTTTCTATAAATAGTCAGGTCCTTAATCTTGTAAAACGATAAAAAGTATTAAATTAGCACATTTTTCGCAAAGTAGGTTATCATATATATTATTTGATTGCTTATAGCCTGCGTTGCAGCCGGACATGCCACATAATCCTCGGTAGACCGACACTGCGGTCTATACTGATGGGTTCAAGGCTGTCCGCGACGCATGCTAATTACTTTCTGCACACACAAAATTATAATTTGTAAATTAACCAAGCTTAGTTTCTTTCACAGACACTAGCTTACTAACTAGACTGAAGTTTCGTTTAAAGGAAGGTTTGTACAGTTTGACGTGTTACTTTTGTAAATAGTAGTTTGGTTGAAATCCTGCATTTCACAAGTAATGACAACAGAGCACAGTAGTCAACATTATATGTCAATATGGGCATGATTAACGAGACTGGGGGGTGGAGGGGGTGGGGCTGAGGAAAGGAATCTTTGAGCAAAGGGAGTGAGAAGTATGTGCAGTCTCTAACATGATGTGCACGTGATGAATGCAACTACCATGATTTCTGGCCCCAAGTCTCATAGAGGGAATCAGAGATTATGTGTCAGGTCATTCTATGGCCCATAGTGGCCACCAGAGCATATCACGGTTTCCACAGGAATATTCCTACAACTCTCCAAAAGGAAGATAGTGCATTACAGCGTTACCCCCCCAGCATTAAATTTACCACTGCACGTTTATACATCTGGGTGAAGAGATGCAATATGAGAGTACAGTGCAGTCTCTTGCCCAAGCAGCACAACACAGTGACCACGGCAATGGCTGGAACCCTGACCGCTCAATCTGAAATCCAGCAATGCACTAACCATCAGGCCACTGCAACTCCAAAGGGGGTCGGAGGCAGGGGAAAATTTGCAACACTACATAATTACTATGCACTAAAGCACAAGGACGCAAGTACACAATGTGCCAGTGTTACATTTGATTATATGTTTATGATATTTTTCCATTTTTTGAAGAACCAAGAGAATATTAATTTGCCTTTTTTAAATACAAAATAGCTTATTAAATATACCTCTTAACCTATCATATAAATTAATTCTTTTGGTTCAGTCAAGTTAGGATTTCAGCGGAACAAAATGTAGGCTGCAAATACTGATATGAAATATCCCTTTACTGAACTAAGTTACAAATATCACTTGGTAAACTCATTTGCTAGCTGATCTAGTTCCTTGTTTTATATATATAATATATACATCCACACACCTATGGGCTCAGCCATTCCAGGACTATATCAAGTACTTCACATTCATTTTTATAAGCTCTACGTGATAATTTCTCTATTTTGTCTTTCAAATGACAGAAATAAAGCTGATCAATATGTAATCCTGGACGATGTCGTTTGAAAGTGATTCTACACTTACCCAGGGTTAAAAACTGATTGAAGGTTCAATTGCTCTGACTTGTAAATAATATTTCTTCATTGATTTGAGTTTGAGATTAGTTGATGTCAAAAATGGAGACCAAGACAACAACAGAAAGTTCAATACTAAAAATTATCCAAATTCATGCTAATTCTCGATTAGCTTCATTTTTCTTCAAAATACTGGGCCCTGGATTGGTGCTAATCAGCAGCTGAACAATTATAATTAAATTGTTACAGCTAGATTTCATTATGGGATACTGTCAAGTTTTTTTAAAAAAGTTTAAAACACCTTTCTGACTGTCTTATGAATATCAGATCATGGCATCTTACACTCTTTATCTTGTTTGATACACTACATACAGTAATGTACGTGACACTGCTACCATCTGTGCTTTACATATTATATATTATATCCAAAGTTTTTAAAGTGCACCTAACCCCAAAAATTATTTTCGCTAAAATAAACCTTTGCACTAGTTCGAAACGCATTACACCTTTCCTTTCTCCAAATCAGAAGGGGCGTGGGTCTATTCCTGGGTTGACATCACAAACTGATTTGCATGCATGTTTACAAAGACTTGATGCGATGTAAATCAGTTTGTGACATCAACCCAGGATTAGACCCAAGCCCCTTCAGACTCGGTCGTGGCACAAATGTGCACAGTTTTTCGTAACTTTTGAATGCTATAAATAGTCAGCATTTGGTACAAAGGAGAAACGAAAGGTGCAGTGCATTTCGAACAAGTGCAAAGCTTTATTTTATCGAAAAATAATTTTTGGGGTTAGGTGCACTTTAATATAAATCTAAAAAGAATTTAGAGATTAAGAAAAGAAACACAATGTTAAAAGAGCCCCACAGCCAAAGATTTATAGGAAAGCACCAGGATTGGCACGAGGATCCTTCTGGTTCCTGTAGCGACATGCCATGTACACACCAAAGAGCTGTGAGAGACAGAAATAAGAGAAGAGGATTAGAAAGATAAAGGAGAACAACAAAGACCTTGTTTGTTTTAACTTACACATGGATTATCAGCTGCAAACATTACCCACAGGCATGTCGAGCAAGATAGTTTGAGATCAATCTAGACTAATAAATTGCAAAGAAGTCAGTTAAAGAATGGGGAAAAATTGGAACTATTACTACATTTACTATCTGCCTAAATGATAGAAAGCAATATCTAAAGAAGGACCTTTCCAAAAATGTGAGTGGGGAGGAGGGAGGTTAGTGATACAGGTTAGTGATACGAACAAACCCCATACTACTATTAAGTTATAAGTTATCAATCTTTATTTGCCTTGAGTTGCATGTGGGTTATTTCAGACCAAAAATAAATTGTTCTCCTTACCCTAGATGCAAACCAGACCCTACCAATGAATAGCTTTATTTGGTTTGCATACACATTTGAGACAGGATGTAACTTTAAATATTGTACTTCTTGAGGGATGAATAATAGAAATCATAAAAATAGTAAATTTTTCAAAAATTACAAATCTTAAGTAGTACTATAATTTCATACAAAAGAACTAGTTACTTTGTAGTGGAAAATACTGTTTTAAAAAAACCTTTCCCTGCACACCTTTGTTTGCAAAGGTGTTACGCATATGTGCATCATGTTTAACAGTAAAGAATACATGTAGTGCGTAAGTTCTCATTCATTAAAAAACAACAACAAACGTCTACATTGCGTCCACATACGTACCAAAGTGAAACTGAAAAACAGACCAATGCCTCCAGCCACTTTCAGCAAATGGTTAACAACGTTTTCTAGCTTGTCATAGCATGTTGCACAGCTCACACAATCTGGGCTTTCATTATTACAACACTTAAGCTGAAAGAAACCAGTTTAACAAAATAGTGAGATTACTGGTCCTGATAATTAATTTAGTTTAGGTATAATTTTGTGTCGTTATCAATATCTGATTCACGATGGAGTCAGTCCAAAATTCAGGCCAGATAATCAAAGATGTTCACTGTTACTTGTTAAACTAAACAACCTTTGTTGTTGTGAAACTAAATTATTTCCCCAACAGCACACTCTCATTGGCTACTCTGAGGTCACATTACATCTATCAATAACAACTGTTTCCTACCAGAAGTCCCTGAGTGGGCAGCATGCACAATGACATTGCACCGGTGCCAGCAAGTGTTCACTAATGAACCCTGTTGCACAGCAAATCACCAGTTAATTTTGTTCCCCTCATTTACCTCATCACACTTTGGATGTCCCATTTTAGCATCACTGGGTGTTAATGTCTTGTTTTTAAATCCACAACAATCTTTAAGGACTTGAATTTCACTTTTCATGTCTTCTGACATCCTTGCCCACCCAGCTTCCATCAGCTTGGATTGCTGTTCATGAGAAACTGCTATTGCACCAATTGAGACAGACATTTGAATAATAAAAAGAAGTGCCATAATGAGCATATACTGGTGGATAAGTTAAGGATCAAAAAGGGCAATACAGAATTAACATGTGATGTCAAAACTTAATTTGCATATGAGCCCAGGGAGGAACTAACTTCAGTTTTTTGGTCTTTGAAAACCCCCCAGGAATTTCAGTCTCTTCACGGTGAGGGAAAAAGGTAAAGTGTGCATACAAGCCGAGTGGCCCATGAGGCTAGATCTTATACCAGTTTCTGTAGCAGTTGAAGCAACAGCGAGTATTTCTACTCCGCCCTGGATGGGATGCTGGTGGAGAGAGGCACTGTGAGAGTTACATGTCTTACCCAAGAACACAACACATGGCTCTGGCAAGTGGTTCGAACCTGGACCGTCAGATCCGGAGTCCAGAGTCATAGTGGGAGTACTATGGCAATTTTCTTGAACTAGACATTTAGATAAATGTTTGAAATGAGAAAACTTTTTAAAGCTTGTTTTGAACCCCTTGGATGTAAGGTGTTGCAAACAATGTTTATAAGTAACAAGGATACAAAGAACAGAATAACTTGGCTGTGACGTATTGCACCAGCAACACCCATAATAGCAACAAGAAGAAGGAAAACACCGCATGCTATCACTCCACCAAGGATTGGTAAACTTGTTATTTTTGCTGATACTTTTGCATAAACAGCTACACATATCAATACCAAAGCTATGAACTGAGAACAAGAAATAAAATAAGAAAAAAATCAATGATACAATGGGAGAAAATGTACAAGTCTGATATGTAAGCACAAGGCCACAATACCTCCATAAATGGTACAACTTATTACTGCATGTTACACTGACGAGCAAGCATGGAACATCCAAAATGAACACAATACATACCATCAATAATTTTTTGTTAACTTAGAACGTTCCTATGCAAAAATTATAGTAATCAAAAGCTTTCCCTTGTATATTTAATGGTGGCAATAACTATAACAAACTTAAAGCTTCAGGCACATTTTGGAAACTTTGCAGATTGTTTTGTTTTTGGTTTGTCATTTGGTAATAAGCTTGAATCGTCTTCCAAACTTAAAAACCCTTCATCAATTCCTTACTTTTATTTTAAGAGCTCTCTTGATTTGAAAGTTACTACAAATTTTTAAATCACAAAAAATTGCACTGAAAACGTATTTTTTTAAGTTTGCTTATTCATTGTTGTAAATCAAAATCTGCAACTTTGCAATAAATCGAACATTTAACGGAGAAAAAGAGAACCCGTAAAATTAAAATAATTTAGGCTAACCTGTCTGCATACCTAATTAGCTATTCAAGAAACGTGGACACTATATTTGCAGATCTTGGAAATCGAATTTAGAAAAGCTTATCTACTGATAAAAATGATGTCTAAGGGCATTAAAACACACGATGCTTTAAGAGAGTTGTTTATATTCTCCAAAATAATCGTACCATATATAAAAAAACATGGCTAACTACTTTATTTAACTTAACTAATTAACAGCTCGCCTTTTGCAGCAAAGGAACAAGCTGATCGATCGATAACTAAATTTCCTTGCTTTAAATTTCCCTTCGGCTTATTGAACGTACACATAATTGAATCCAAATGTTCGTTGCTCAAATCTCTAATCAGATCATGCAAGGTATTGGGATAAGGTTTGGGAGATTTCCGAACTCACAAAATGCCACGTATAACGCTCAAAATAAAAAGCCCCAAAAAACTTAATTTTCCCCTTCAAAACAACTAGCGAAATTCGCTCCTTTCTCTCGCCAAAATTAAAAAAATCCGCCGTGTACTTACAATATAAAGAGTATTGAGCGCCACCAGGACATTTTTAGAGCAGAAATAAGCACAACTCTGTGCTTTGGAGTATTTAGGGCTGTACATCTGGAAAATATAAAGATTATATCTATCGTCGCCTGTTTAGCTCTGATCACTTACAAAGACCACCAGCATCGTGGGCTCTTCAACGATCACGTGACAAATAACTCGAACTAGTGCATGACGTCACCGGCCCGCTATGAAAAATCTATTATTAGGCATTTAGAATAGGCCACTTCGGAAAATACCATAATGCTCTTTGCTGTCCCCCCAAAGTTTGCATAAGCATTGTTTTTGTTTTCTCTTGGGACCATTGTAAGTTCCAAGAGAAACTGGAAACAATGCTTATGCAAAATTTTGGGGGGACAAACAAAGAGTATTATGGTATTTTCTTCGTTCGTGGTGACTAAGCCCGTTTAAGAAATAATTAATTTGTCAAAATAATAAAATTTCGAAAGGAAGCCGACCTCGGTGGAATGGACGACGAGTTTTTATTCCCAAAACGGTAAATATGCTTTTCGTGGAATAAAATTTACCAGACGCCTAAACAAGTTGAGTTGAAAAATCTTTTTTCGGTGATATGACCTACCAGTATATTTTACTGCAACAAGAACTATTCGTATGTTAATAATAACCATTACAATTTCCTCACAACTGATTGGTGCATAAACTACTGTATTTTGCATTAATTATTCTGCAAAGTTGTAATCGGACAGTGTAATCGGACAGTTGGCTGTAATCGGACACCTGTAATCGGACAGTTACATAAGCCAATCTGGTCCAACAAACCAAACAGGTAATCCAACTAGGTTACGCAAATCGTATAATTTATTCCAGTATATCGTTATTATTATTCGATCTGAAGAAAAGAACAAAATACATTTCAGAAACTGAACAGGATCCATAGGTTTATAAACGCACGAGTAAAACTATTCGCTCCGACGAAGGGCTAACGCTCGAAACGTCAGCTCTTGAATCTCTTTACGGTGGCCAATTGACATTATCAACCCAGTTGATAAAACCAAATTATATCGTTATACTTCCCACCGACGCAGCACCACAGTTTCTTTAGAAACTTACCCCCTCTATTACAGCTAGAGTTACATCACTGAGAACTTACTTCTTTGACGATGTCTAGAAGGATTGTTTCACGGTATACAACTGTGTACAGGTCAGCAACGGATAAAACAGGTCAGGTAATAACAGAAGACGGGTTAGCGAGACAGGTTAGCAAAACATGCACGTAGCTTCGAATCTAAAATATCTGAACTGCCGGAAAAACTGACGTATTCACGTGGCTAAATTGCATAAGTAAGTGTCAATCAAAATCAATCAGGAAATCAAGTTAATAATTAGATAAATATAAATGTTAAATATTAATCAAGCTATTCTCTGTATATTTTGTTGGAAATCGTAATTATCATATTTTAAGAATTGCTATTAAAAGCTTTTTTCAAGGAAAATGTTTTGTTTTCGGAAATTGTAATGGTTATGATTAATTGATAACAGGACATCGTGCCGTCCAATTCTGTCTGTAATCACACTTGTGATTAACAAATCGGACTCCCGCTAGGCGGTCGTCCGATTTTGTTTATCACTCGTATGATTACAGGTTATTTATGCATCATGCATATGATGACGGTGACATATTGCAATTTGAGTCCTGAAAGTCTGTACAGATGCTGTTTTCTCAGTCTTAAAATTAGAGCCAAGTCTGCATCTGCGCCTTGAAAAGCATTTTGCTCATGTTAAACCAAAGATGTTCGTGGCAATGCTGAACAGCTTCTGTTGTGCTGTGGTTTATAGCGGAGCTCTGGCGGTCTGAAGGGCCGCAGAGCGGAGCTCCATACTCACATGGGAAAGAAAACGAAACCCATGAGTTGATTTTCTCATGATTATCATGGCTAGCGGTATTTCTCGTGGGCGCGTACGCACGACGATGGCGACGACGGAGTCGCGAAACATGGCAGCCAAAAATAGGACATTTAAACCAAAACGAGGCTTAATTTCAGACATCCATGTTGTGGTCAAATGACAGCTGTCAAATCGAGGTATCCGCTGACCAGTATCACATGAAAAGATCGCTGGCTCAGACTAGAACTCATTGGGCTAACGTGTTTTTATGAAGTTGACCGCTGCCCAGGCATTTGTTTTTCATTGATCGCGGGCTCAGGTCCGATTTTTTCTCCTGGCAGGATTTTTCAGTCTTTGATGGTCATTCTCAGCGGAGATTCTGCAATTGAAGTTGCCGTTTTTAATTATTCTTATTTAGTTCAGATAAATAAGGCTGTCACTAAAAGGGGGACGGGGACGTGAGAACGTGGACGTGAGGATGTGGGACACGGGGACTTAGGAACGTGGGACGTCAGGACGTGGGGACTCGGAGACGTGGGGACGCGGGGACGTGGGGACCTGGAGACGCGGGGACGTGGGGACGTGGGGACGTGGGGACGCGGGGTCGCGTGAACGTGGGGCTCGGAAGAACGGGAAAATGAGATGTGGAACTCGGGGACATGGGGATCGGGAGGCATATTATTA
>OX393566.1:23363673-23563673 GCA_947652115.1 Blastomussa wellsi | reverse complement strand
ATCATATCGCGTGAAAGAAGTTTTGCTGTGAAATGGGACGCTCACGTGAGGTTTCAATTTGGCGGTGAATTGACAGAAAGCGATGACAGGAACTTGTCGACGCTCAGCTGACGGTAATTAGCAATTAAAAATTGTTTTCTTTCTCTATCTCAGTAAAAAAATTAGCTTTCCTTTTCGAATTTTTTGCAAAAGAAAGACCTTAAAATTTCCAACCAAGGCATCCGAAAAAAGTAAATTAGCTTTTTTGAACGAAATTGAGGTATACTGATACCTTAAAAACAGAGGAACATTTCAACCTTGTAGCTCTAAAAGTGGTCGCGGTCGCTTACGAGAGGTGGTCGCGTACAAGAGGTTCCAAATATAGTGATTTAACGCTTACAAGAAGTGGTCGAAACCAGAGGTTCGTCTGTATTCGAAATCACGTACCCAGGCAGTGTATTACAATGAATTCCGTCGCGACGCTAATCAACTACGAATTGTCGTTTGCCTCTGTGCCAAAACGAGTCTTCTTGGGAAACTATTCATATAACAAAGTTTCCGTCGACAGTTTCATTTTCATGCAAATCAAACTCTCTAGGTATGAAAGGTTTTACACGAGCACTGGTTTTGAAACAGAGGCAAATACACCTTATTCCAAAATGGCCGATGATTTATGTTCATACAAATTGGCACTTATTGCCTCGTTCAAGATAAAATATTTTTTTGATTTTTGGGCTTAAAAACGAGCCAACAAGAGCTCATTTGAATACCAACAAAAGAATGTTAAGATGGTAGCCATTTTGGAATAAGGTGTATACCACTCGGAAGTTTTCAAAAAGAGGCAAAGGCAATTTCGAAAGTTTTCATTTAAGTAGCCCGAAAAAGCGTGGATTGCTGACGAATCATCCTCTCGACGAATATGATATATTTTTCCAGATTCCTCGTTATTTTAAACAGGCTAATCTTTTCAGTTCCGTCAGGGTGTAAGTTTTATTTTCATTTAAATATATACTAAATGAATCACAACATGCTCAAGCTATTTTTGCCCCATTTATTTCAAATATTACTCCGATTCCCGTGTTTCCCGTTGTCTGCCATGTTTACATTCTATACTCCTTGATCAGCGTACACTTGCTGGTATATCTGAAAAGCAAGAATTGCCAAGAACGATAACACAATATTACCATAAACCTGTTTTGACGTCGGTTACACGTCGATTCCTTGGTGCTGACCAAACAAATCGCGGCCTCTTGGAATGAGAATGACTTCAAATCGGATCTTTCCAGGGTCGCTCGTTTCCCGACCGACCCTGGGTACGAGGGTGAGCTTTCAGCCAATCAGATTTGTCAGATTTGACTTTGTGCATGCGCAGAGTAACGGGAAGTCCGTGATTCGCGGACTTCCGGTGTTGGACCTTATATACCCCTACCCTGACCGGCTTAGAAAACACACCTTTCTCGCCGCGTGTGCATTCGATCCCCACGAGGACGCACACATGAGCGCGCTAAAAGCCTGGTGGGGGCGGGTGGGGCTTTAGAGGCTTTAGGGGTGTAAATTTCGGATTTTGGTCTCACTTAGGGAGTTCTGGGCAAAACGCCATTATATTTAGCCGTGAAGGTCTCGTTTAGGGTTGCACTCGAAGAAATATAAGGGTCAAAAAAGCTTGGGCCACGCCGAGATCGGGGTTTAATTCAAAATTTCCGACGAGCATCCTCGTCCATTTCATGTGCGGCAAATAAAAGAAGTTTTCAATTCTTATATACCTTGCAGATCAATTAGTAATCGAATCATTCGAATGAACGACTGGGGTATACCCGCTCTAAGAAATGCAGCCATAGTAATAATAGGCACGCAGTTTATTTAATTTACAAGCTGGCATGAGGAGTTAGATGGATTTGCTTACAAAAGACTGGGCATTGACATCATAAGTGACTTTAGCACGAGGTAGTGTTATATGACACCAACAAAGGTCAAACGCAGCAAGGAGTATTTCTCTGCACTAAAGCTGCTAAAGAACGATGATACCCTGGGAACTAGGTTGGATAAACTCATACAAAATCTCCCCATCTCTCCCAGGAAAATTCTTGGTTCCATTTCGTTATGTTTATTTCCTTGAATTTAGTTAAACGACTCTTCTTCCCATAAACTTAATTCCACAAAAAATATCACTGAGAAATTCCTGTCCTCTTAGGGAAAAGAACGCCGACCTCATCGCGGACGCGTTGGAGTTCATGTACACCCCATGGCCTGACAACAGTGATACGTTCGCACTAAGAAGCCAGCTTGTGGACCTCATCGGTGATTATATCTACTTCGCGCCAAGTCATGAGGTTGCTGATATCCACAGCAACGTTGCTCCGGTGTACATGTACGAGTTCGCTCATCGGAAAAAGATCGGCAACCAAAACAAGGAGTGGATGGGTGTGGTCCATGGTGATAACGTGCCTTGCGACTTTGGAATGCCTTATCTTCCTAAACTTTACTCAGGTTCTGACGCAGCAGACAGAAACGTCAGTTTGTTTATCATGCAATCGTACGTAAACTTCGTCAAGACCGGCGATCCAACGCCACAGCCAGTCAGCGGTGTCACGTGGGAGAGGTACAATAGACCAATTTCGATATTTTAATATTCAGCCTAATACAATAGACATCACTGCGAGGCTCCGGGGAATAAATCCCACAAACTCTATAATTTATACCCCGGAGCCTCGTTCTGAAGTCTATTGTTTTTGGCTGAATTTTAAAATATCGAAATTGGTCTATTCAAGTCACAGAGCTTTCCTGAGAGTTGACGCACAGCCCAAGATGGCTGCGACGTTCGTTCCTCGCCGAATGGCTTTCTGGAATGATTACTATCCTAAACTGACCCGAGTGAAGTTTGATACCGAGGATCAAATGGTTAACGGTGCTATTACAAATGTTGCTATTGCAATGTTTTTTCACCTGGCTCTTGCCTTCCTTTGGAATATTATCAATTGAATCGGTTTTAGAGAAATGTCTCGCCTTGTAGTAGAGAGTTGTATCCCCCTGGCAATTGATCGTGGCCCCGTCACTGTTTGAGAACAAATCCTAGTATCAACCATGATGTTTGAACCCAGTTAAAACTTTTAAATGACAGATGAAGAAATGATATTTAATTTTGAATAAAATATTAACAAATGATTACGATATTTCAACGACTAAGGCACTGAACTGATGTGTTTGCCAAATATTAATTTAAGAAATATTGAGTGTGATCATTACAGTACACCTGCCGTCGCTTCCGGGAAAAATCTCGATTCTTATTCGCTCGTTTCACAACCGACTTCGCCTCAAGACGCAAAAAGCCCTCTGGTACTCAGAGTATGCCTAACACTAAAAAAAAACCAGATTGATTAGGTCCTTCATCAAAGGTGACGGCTAAACACGATACATTACTGAAATAGACAACGCAGCGCTTGGTGCTTGTCTCGATAAACACACCAAAATAATAAGCTCACTTCGTAACGCTTTATGGAATACAGTGGAACCTTCATAAAGCAGAACCTCCCTCGACAAGGAAAAGTGTTTGTTATGAATGAAAGTATCTCAGAATGGAGGTATCCCAGAGTAAAGGTTTCCCTGTACACAATTCTCATTGTCCATGAACTGGCTTCTAGGTGGATAGTGGGGCTGGGGAGTGGCGACCCCGAACCCTTCCCTCTCCCCTCCCTCCCCCCTCTTTCTTAATTGTTGGTGGTCTATACTCTGGGAGGAGCCATGGGCCTAAATAAGTAAAGGTCCGGGGGGTAGGGGTAGGGTGGTAATGACAAAGCGCCCAGGTAATACTAATAATGATAATGATATTATGATAACGATAATGATAATGATAATTATAATGATAATGATAATAACATTTAACGTGGGAACCAATCTCGCCAAGGCGGTTTTAAAAAAAGATTGTAAAAATGGATAAAAATTAGATATAAATCAATGAAGCATTTAAAAAAAATTAGCTGAAAAGTTTTGTTTGAGGTCAGTTTATGCGTTTAGTGTTGAGAAAACATACCTCTCTCGTCAACCTCGTTCCCAGACTTATCTCATACTCTCACCTCCGCAGAGGCCTCTTTCATTTTCGGGAAGGCGAATAGGGAGACATGAAAAGAATTCGCGTGGAGGCTGGGGAGAAGGAAATTCAAAGTGCGCGAGTAATGCTGGGAAGGAAGAAAGCGCGGAGAGAGGCCTCAGGCTCCGCTCGCTTCGCTTCGTTTCCCATCGTGCCCAGGCTCCCCAATTTTTTATTTTCCCCTACTCCCCCTCCCTGGAGTCTCTGCGGAGGAGAGTATCTCATGTACCTTACAAATTTTATATTCAATCAAAATCACGCAATAGGTGCGTGACAAGAGGATGCTGTTATCCTGAAAAGAATTGTGTTTCTAATCGGACACATCCATACAATTGATTCTTGTAATAAGAATGGTGTGCATCGGTCGGCAGAGATCGCGATCGATGATCGAAGGGGTGAAGAGAATTTTATCTCGTCTTTTCTCAAATTAGCGCTTTGACATGACTGCCGAAAAGCGAGACCTCTGGAACCAGGGTTAGGGTACAATTGCAAATAAGCTGGCATCAGGCTAAAAACGTGACTTGTAAACTAAACACAAACCCTTTTGAAATACACCTTCGTAGCGGTTTTGGAAATGCAGTGAAACCTGCATAACGTGGATCCTTCAGGACAATAAATGTCCCCTAACGAATGGAGGTATCCTAAAGTTCAGGTTTCACTGTACACAATTTTTCTTGCCTATGGAAAGGCTTCTAGGTGGAAAATGTTGGAGTGGCGACCCCTTAACCCTTCCATTTCCCCGCTATCCTCCCCTATCCTCATTAATATTAGTCGGCCTTTTCGATTTCTTTTCTCTTTTCAGTTGCTATATATCTTGCAGATCAAGTAGTAATCAAATGCATGACTGTGGTATGCCTCTATAAGGTATGAGACTCTCGATGGGTATTCCCGACGAAGTCGAAGACGCGACGATCGCTATTGTCGTATTGATGAAACGACGATCTTGGAGATTGAAGCGACGATTTTCAAATTATTGCATTCAGAAAAAAATATTGGTCAGTCAGACCTAAAATATTTGAATATGAAAATTATAAATCATTTGATCCACAATCAAACCTGAAATGATCTTAAAGGTCCGTGTGCGCAAAACAATTCTTGACATAAAAGCGACGATTTCGTTGAAAAGGCGACGATTTGATGAAAATTAAAAAGCGCGACGAAATCGACGTACGCGCGTACCCATAGAGAGGCTCAGGTATGTAGCCATCGTTTGCATTTACCACGGCTTAAATAAACAAGCAGTTTAATTAACAAGTTTATTTACAAACAGAAGCTAGCCCCCGGGGAGGGGGTACTGCTTAAAATTTTAAATCGGTTTGTGTCGCGAAGCAAAGAAAACAGAATTTGATACTTTACTTAAGGTCCGAACCCGAAAAATGACACCCTATTGAAGTTAAGGTAAAAGAGAAAACTATTTAATAACTGTTTTTTAAAATATTTTAAAAGATAGGTATGAACGGGTCAATCTTATTTCGTTCCTGTAACGTTAATATTCTTAACGGTTTGTTCAGTTTGAACAGACCGTTTCCTTTCCGTTTAGCTAGCCGTTTACGCACTGCAATTTTAAACGATACGATTCTTAGATATCCTATGTAAGGATCACACAAGGAACGATGCCAAAAGGGACAAAAATGATACCCTATTTAAGAACCAAGAAAAACCATACCCTATATATCCCGCGGCGCATACCTATTGGTCCAAGGAAAAAATGGGTCTCGGATAAAGTAATGACTGGACACGGAATCGCATAATCTTCAGTTTGTTCGATCTATGAGAAACAATATAGTAATCCTTTAGAGATCTGATAGCGAGCAATCCATAAAATGTGGACATGCGTGAAATATGAAATTACAATTCTCAAAATCCAACAAAACAAATAATAATAATAATTATAAATCACTTACTTCTTTAACAAAAAACACTTCAGGTTAGCGACGTTCAACGCAAGGTTATGATTTCGTGTAAGTGAAAATGTGGAAAGATTAACTTACTTAGCGATTACGTCATCGACTGTCAGTCACGCGGTTAACTATAAATCAAATGTCAATAAACTCAATTAAGTGTCAATCAGCAAAACACCTATATGATCTTATATAGCCCAAGTATGGGAGTACCCCTTCCTCCCCTCCCCCGATTGTAAGACTGGGCATTGACGTCATAATTAAATGACTTAAGCAAGAGACGAGTATTACATGACAACAGCAAAGGTCAAAGGAAAGAAGAAGTATTCCTCTGCACAAAAGCTGCTAGAGAGTGATGCTTTCGGCAATGCTGACAAGTTTCGCCGTATTCTGTACATTTCTACCACTGGTCACGCCAGTAATAGTGTCAACAAAGTATGGAGATATTGAAGGTATTGTGACTCTATACCCCAATGCCTCGGGTCAGTTTAAATCTGTCAGCAAGTTTCTTGGCGTTCCTTTTGCCGCTCCGCCGATTGGAGAGCTTAGACTGAAAACACCCAAACCGCCAAATGAATGGAAACCAAACATTCGCCCGGCGAAGAAACATGGAGGCGTTTGCTGGCAGGGTAAACTCTTTGAGAAGATGATCAAGTACTTTGATCCAAATTTCTCGTTCAGCGAGGATTGCTTGTATCTCGATATCTACACCCCAGACGTCACCTCGAGTTTACCCGTTTTGGTTTATATTCACGGTGGAGGATATGAAGTTGGAACCGCAATCTTATTTCCCAGTGATATTTTGGCTCTTCAAGGGGTGGTAGTAGTTGTGATCCAATATCGTCTCGGTCCGTTCGGTTTCTTGACTACCGGGGATTCTACGGCCCCTGGGAATTATGGAATGTTGGATCAAGTCGAAGCACTCAAGTGGGTGAAAGAAAACATTGAAAATTTTGGAGGAAAATCGAGCAATGTGACCATATTTGGAGTAAGTGCTGGCGGGACAAGCGTAGCCCTCCATCTGCTATCGCCATTATCGAAGGGACTCTTTCACCAGGCCATTGCAGAAAGCGGAGTGGATTTGTCTCCTTTTGCGGTTCAGCCAGTTTATTATGGTCTTCGTTTGGCCAAAGAGCTTGCTGAAAAGCTGGAATGTACTACGAGCGACCACGAAGCAATGGCCGTCTGCATAGGCGAGAAGAAAGGTGAAGACATACAGAAAGCTTCTGACACATTGAACTTTCAATTGCATGATTATCTGCGCTGGGGGCCAGTTGTGGACAATGAGTTTCTCCTTGATACCCCCCGGAAGCTACGGGAGAAAGGAGAATTCAAGAAAGTGAAATTGATGATCAGCTTTACCAGTCATGAGGGCTCCAGCTTCCTTGGATTTCTGGCAAACTTGTCTCTTGGGATGGCGGCAAGTGTCGATGATGGAGCAAGTCCGTCATTTTTCAAGGAATTCCTAACAAAGCTTGCCCAAGCTCGAAATAGAAGGCGAGTTAGTTTTCTGCATACGTCTCCGTGTTGTCTTAATCATTTCTAGCAGTATTAAATTAATAAGGTCTTCAGGTTTGTCGTTTCATTCTCGATCGTGATAAATGCTTATGCACCTATCAATGTTAAACCCGAGGGGAGGGGGGGGGGGGAGCCGGGCTTAGTGGGGGATGTGGCAATTGTTATGGTTCCGAAGTAGGGACTTTTGACCGTTTTAGTGGACGTAGCAACATTTCATTGACTTTTGTGCCTTTATTGACCAGCCACAAATAAATAGCGTAACAGCTTTGCTTCCCACAGTCTCAATTTCAATTCTTGTCCCCTTAGGGCAAAGAACGCCGACCTCATCGCGGACGCGTTGGAGTTCATGTACACCCCATGGCCTGACAACAGTGATAAATACGCACTAAGAAGCCAGCTTGTGGACCTCATTGGTGATTATATCTACTTCGCGCCAAGTCATGAGGTCGCTGATATCCACAGCAACGTTGCTCCGGTGTACATGTACGAGTTCGCTCATCGGAAAAAGATCGGCAACCAAAACAAGGAATGGATGGGTGTGGTCCATGGCGATAATGTGCCTTACGACTTTGGAATGCCTTATCTTCCTAAGCTTTACCCAGGTTATGACACAGCAGACAGAAACGTCAGTTTGTTTATTATGGAAGCGTACGTAAACTTCGCCAAGACCGGCGATCCAACGCCACAACCACTCAGCGGTGTCACGTGGGAGAGGTACAATTCCAGTCACAGAGCTTACTTGAGAGTTGGAGCACAGCCCAAGATGGCTGCGGCGTTCGCTCCTCGCCGAATGGCTTTCTGGAATGATTACTATCCTAAACTGACCCAAGTGAAGTTTGATACCAAGGATGAAGTGGTCAGCGATGCTAGTACAGATTTTGCCATGGCAATGATCATTTACTCTGCACTTCTCTTCATCTGGGTGACAATCCATTGAATTAATCAGTTTCGTTAGATAAATATAATAAAAATAATATCTATTGATTAAGGTCCTGTAAGTGTATTAGAAGAAATCTCAGTTGGTTTGATTGCCAAAGTCATGATTATTTAACCCATTTTATAACTTTCAAAGACATAGGAGCAAATGATGTTGACAGCATAATATTATAATAATTGCGATACGACATCGAGCGTTCAGCGACTTACTGACTTACTTACTTACTTCCAACTTTTAGTGTTTAAATTTCCTCCTCAAATGAATATGAGAAAATGTCGTTCAAAATCCAAAGTTGATTCCTCTTTTTTGTTGAAAGAATCCTGTCGCCATTTGGAATTACTTCGGGATCATTTTAAATTGGGGCTGGGAACCCCCAGGGAGGGGTACGTACAGTATACATGACGGAGGGAGGGTTCCGATGGAGATTTATATCATATTGCGAACCCAAAAGAACTCATCAGCTTGAAATTTTGTGCCAAAAAAGTACCTGGCATCAACATTTCCTAAGACTTAAATGCTTCAATACTGATTTATTCAATCATACAGACTCTTCTAAAACTACGCAAAAATACCTCTCGCCCCAACAAAACAAAAATACGCCTATTTTTAAGACCTAAAAAGTTCGTGACAGATCTCGACCCCAAAAATACCGAGGGTGTAAAAATACGTCGGTCCCCCCGTCATGTATACTGCGCGTAATCCCCCTGGTTGGGAACCTTGCCAATCATCAATCACAAAGGGAAACTAAATCAGCAGCAGGCAGTATGGCAAAGGAGAGTGGAAAACCATTTGTGGCAGTGTCGCTCGAATACGGAAGCTAGCTGTAGAGTGCACCTACCCTCATACCCCGAAAAAATCTCCACTCGGGTTCTTTCGGTATCCTTCTCGTTTTGATTTTATAAGTATAGGCATGTAAGATCAGGCTAAGAGTCTAACGTGGTTGAGAGAACACATTTAGCAGTTTGTTGGGGATCCTGAGAAGGTGACTACAGCTTCGGGAATATGCAGAGGCGATCGATGACCACTGATGGACGGTGCGCCGTATTTAACTCCCACAAAATATTGGATAGAGGCAGCATCAGCGATCATCTACAGTATATTGGTGGCTTTTGCGTTATTTAGCATTATTTCGTTTTGGCGAAAAACAGCCTGCCAATAGAAAGTTTATCTATCACTTAAACTGGAGGGTTGTTGGAGCCCCGGCCCTTGTCAATCGTGTTCAATTACTAACGTTAATTTTCCAATTCCACAATAAAGGAATACGATAAATGTGATGGGTAATTCTGCTACTGATCACTGAGACAAAAGTTCCTTTGATTCCTCGTCTTCGCAGACGCCGCCGTCGCCGCCACAGCAGCCACCGCAGTCATCACCATCATCATCATCATCATCATCATCATCATCACCATCATCATCATCATCATCATCATCATCATCACCATCATCATCATCATTATCATCAAACACTACAGCAATGTATCATACCATTCATATGTCGCCAGAGGTCCATTGAAAATAATTGGTCGACTAGCGCTTATCATTTTTCTATTCCTAGTTTTATCTTTTGAACTAATACTACCAAGTATTCCCCTCATTTTTAGAGCTCAAATTTTATTTCACATATACTTAATTATTGATTGAATAAAACCGGTTAGTAAATAATTTATTGTAGGAATTTGAAGATCAAAAAAATAGCTACAAACGCTGGAAAAGAAAAAAGGTACGACAGCTCGTGTTGTCGGCTTCGCCAATTTTCGTTTCGTTAACGGTCGATGCCATCATCATTCAGGTAACTGATATTTTCACACCGGAGGATGCCGATCTGCTCCATCAATAAGAGAAGCACTTTTAGAACACTTTTTTGAGCTTGTATGACTATGGCACATCTTTAATTTGAGCATGTGAGTTAGAAAAACTCCTGCAGACAAAGGAAAACGTAAGGCAAGTTATTCGTCAGTAAATCTAAAGTAAATCTATGTGATTTATCCCTACAGTATGTGAACATTGCAGAAAGGCAATGAGAATCAATAATAGTAAACTGGGTGCGAGTATTACTGTAAAATAGCAAATCTTTATGCCAGTGTCCGCCTTCGAGTTCCACAGTGCTCGAAGGTTCGGGAGTCGCATTAGAGTGGGAAGCACGGCAAGACCAGAACAAATTTAGTTCTCGGTCGGGTACTAAAGCATACAGATTTTTCTGTGAGTACTCGGCCTTTGTTCCGAAGTATACAACATTTTCCAGGACGTAGATTGGTAAAAAAAGACTTGGAGAAAACTACGTTTCACTGATTAGTTAGTGTCCGGTGTTATATATATTCAAGTAATGTATCGTAACACTGTATCCAAAGATTTTTAAGAAGCTACATTTAAAAAGAAAGTGCTTAAACCCGTTGAATTTAATTTATGTACCTGTGGTTTAGCATAAGGGCTGATCATGACGTTGATCAACACTGGTTTCCTAACCCTGCTGGTCTCGTCGAACGCGCTCTTTAACACTGTTCGCAGTCCGTCGGGTGTTTCTGCAAAGAAGCCTTTCCCTCCAAATGCTTCAATGATTCGCTCGTAACGAGCATTTGGCAGAAGGGCGGTGGGTGGAGCACTAACAAACAAACAAGAGGTGTCGAGTATTACTAATGTATAACTAAAAAAGTCTGCATACGAGCCTAGTGGCCCATCAGGCCGGAGCTCATCCCGGTTTCCTTAGCATGTAGCAACCAGGAATATTTCTACTCCTCCCTGGATCCCGGGAATGCTAGTCCAGCGCAGGGTTATCCCCAGCATTGAATTTGCGGTACCATTTATGCACCTCGGACGCCGCGGAAAAATGCATGACGCATGACGCGCATGACGTCACGACTTCTCGAGGTTTTCTTGAAGTTGTCAGCGTCAGCAAGGGCGGCCATGATAGATCGATGGCATAATTTTAGACCAAACGTGCGAACTTGCAAAAATTGGAAACAAAATTATGAAGGTGGAAAGTGAGCGGTAAATAAGCATAAAACAATCTACCTCTATTATATATCTTAACCTTAAATATTCAGGGTTTCCTTAAAAATTGCCAAAATGTTCACATTCTCCAGTTTTCCGCAGTGTTCTCCGATCTAGAGTCCAGTGCACTAGCCATTAGGCTACCCCGCTTCCCTTAGCAACGTAAAGAATGCGGAAAGTTTTCAGAGAGACTCGCCAGAATTTTTCGTCTTTTTACCGAAGACCCGTTTAAGGGCCCTAGTCAGCCACACCTTTGTTATTGTTTACATGCCAGAGTTCCGTATTATATTTTACGCTGAGCGTATCGAAAGGAAAGAAACTAGCTAAATTTTGCAATTCAACACTTCCATGGGTAACATAACTTACAGCAATGTAAGAGGGTCTCAATGGGGTTAACCGTTAGCCTTAAAATGGCTGAAAATTTAGCCGTTAGGCGTAAAAACGGCCTCGAGAACTTTTTTTGAGTCTGATGTGTTGTGCGTTTATGTGTTCTGGTAGCGAGAAAAGCCGATCGAAACCGGAAGTGTCGTAAGTGTCTGCATAATTGTCGCATATGTCGCGTCGTTGCGCGAGTTGACAAACGTATTGACAGTTCCTGTATTTTACGAGTGTACACACACAAAAAAAAATCGCAAAATGGTCCAAAGACTTTCAGTATGTTAGCCGTAAAAAGCCAAAAAGTTAACCGTTAACCGAAAAAGCCACTACCCCATTGAGACCCTCATGTAATAACTTTCGCTTCATAATACAATTTCCAAAAATTCGATGGCATCGAAAATGGCGGAGTCTGACTAGGGCCCTTTAAGTGTTGCAACAATGGTTTGACACTGTCCGACGAAATATATACAAAAAGCATTGTGTGATCTACCTTCTCGCAGGGTCTATTGCGTACTCGCGCCAGCTCTCCTCGTCCACTCCGTTGTATATTCCATTGTTATTGATGATCATGAAAATTATTGGGAGATTGTACCTGAGAAAATATTGTTTATGATTTACCTGATTTAGTCTCTATTTAATGAGGACTTTCAGCTCAACTCAGGTTTTGTGCCCAGTAAATCTTTGGCACAAGGATGTTGCTTAGAAAAGTACTCAAAACTTTCAGTTTCAACCTTTGAAAGTAGCACTTTCGACCTGCATCACTTACTCATATGGTAGAATAAAATTTCGTTTTCCGCCAGTATTAAACTGAATCAATAGAATACTTAATATTCTCTTGACTGAATTTACTAACGCCTAGGCGCGGATTCAGACCGGCTATCACCGTTTTAAATATTCTTAGAGTTAAAGAACGTTTCCAAGTTTTGAAATAAAAAAATGGAAAAGACTTGGAAAACTGTCATCCGAGTGGCTCAAAACACTCGAAAATGGAAATGACAATGATTGAAAGCACGCCAACAGATCCCCTGCAGACAAGCAACAACCGCAATTATATTAACGGAAAACGGTCACTATTATATTTTTCTTGCTTGGATTTACCGACCTGGACGCTTCTTTTCGGGGTAGGTTAATTTTAACATTTCTTGAAATAGCCGATGAGTGTTAAGTGGAGACAATCTCGTACAGTTGATGAAATTCTCCATTCTCATCACCTGTCTTTTGTAACAATGTATCAATGTTAAAGGGAGAAATTACGAGTTGATCACACTTGAGAACTCAGAGTTGCGGTAACCATTCTATAAATTTTCTTTTCAGTGTACCTCACCTGCACGCAGTTTCAAGCTCCATTCCTGAAAACCCAAAAGCGCTATCGCCTTGTACGCACACCACCCTCCTGGGGGAATTTGACCCGTCAGCTTGACTTTCAGCTAACAGAGCCGCAGCAATGGCGAACCCAGTTCCCACTCCAACTACACCAAATGAACCCATGTCGAGCCTGACGCAAATAATAAGGACAAGATTTGATCTGATAACGTCAATATGGTTGGAACAATGTTAACGCTAGTAAGACCGAACACAGATGACGTAAAACAAAAGAAGCAAATGATGAGAAACAATGCTGCCCCAAACTACAAAAAAACAAGCGATGCATTTGCATACGGTACACGGAGTAAAAGACTCTTTTTAACATTGATTTGCTTGTTGGCTGGACTGATCAAAGAGGGATATAAATCTTGTCGTGGTTTGATGGGAAGAGTGTATGGAAAACACTCCACGTGTCAAATCGAAACCATGCAAAAATTCAGTATAAATATAATCGAAAAATATTTTCAGAAGTACGAGGATGAAGTAGCGTTAGAGAAGGCAAGGAGTTGGATTCGCAAATGCCGAGGAAAGGATTAGCAAATGATGGAACCATCTTACTGCTCATAACAGTGCCATTGCCTAGATTCATACCGTGAGGTACTGGGCCGAATGCGGACATTTGCGGACAAATTAAAAAAACATGGCGTTCGCCATTGCATAGGAAAAGGCGTCCTTATTACAAGCTTTTTGTTTCAAAAACAAAAGGATCAAGGAAGCGGAAAACTCGTCGGAAGTTTACAGTTTTGTTTTATTTTTGCATTTTTCTGCCAAAGTCCGCACTCGACCCAGCACCTCACGGTATGAAACTGGGCAATGGATCCGGAGAAAGTGTTTGTTAAATGTGAAGTTATTCATGGTCAGTATCGTACATAAAAGACACAAAGCGAGTGCATGGATACCTGCTTCTGGGAAGGTGACTTGATATCATCGTTTCACCAATAGTCAATGTGATGGCTCCTTCATTCACTATAATACAGTCATGTGGTAAATGCTTTTCAAGCTGAACAAGTTGAAAAATAAAACGTTAATACTGAGCATAAGATAGAATAAAGTACAAGCCGGAGATATGTCCAGGATTGAACGCAATTACGAAAATTACTAAAATAGCGAAATTTCACAGAATTCGCAAAAAGAGATTTCAAGACAGTTCAAGGAGGCCCCTCGACGAAACTGCGAAATTGTAAAATCCGCTACTTTCGCAAATGTTCTTAAATCCGCACCCACGCTTAACCGCTGTGTTGTGTTTAACATATCAAAGGGCTTCAAGGAAACCCCTCGACGAAACTTCGAATTTAACTAAAGTTGCAAATTTTACGACACACAAAAACCGCGAAAAAAAACGTGAGAAAACGTAAAATTTGTAAAATATGTAAAATCCACAATTTTCGCAAGGCGTTCAATCCTGGACATAAGTGACAAGCCGATCTTCTTTGGTGATGGCGGAAACCGAGAGAAACTGAAGACACATCTCAACATAATCTAACCTCTCCATACACTTGATAGTAATTCATTGGAACTGTTGTTTCCTTTGTAAGTTCCTGATAAAATGGAAAGAAATAACAATGTTACAGTCGCGACCGGACAAAATGTTAACTTGATGAATTTTGTGTTGTACCTCAAGACTTTGCTTGTTTGCTTCTGATTTTTCCTTCAATTCTTTTACCCAGAATGGTGAACCACAAAGAGTTGTTGGCTTTTCTCCAAACGTCCTAATCACTGTTGCCATCAGCTAAAGATAAAAAAGATGGGTACAGTAAAATCCTGAATTCTTGATCCCTCGATAACTCGAACCAAGTCATTTCCCTTGGGTGCGCTTCACTCAGTAGAACACTGTGATTTTACCCCCAATTTCGGGAACTCCCTGGGAACTCCGAATTTTTATTCCCCTCGAAGGTTTGAGAAATCGTGATTCCACTGAATATTGGTTAGTAAGCCCTCCTACCCTCACCCAATTGAAGTACTGGCAAACCGGCTCTTGCGGATTCTTGCTTCCGTTCACACACCATATATGATTGAACACCCATCCATGTCTGTCCATGGTCCCAGTTTAATCTCTAGTTGCTAATATGAACAGTAATAACAGGATCAGCTGTACAACAGTAAGGGAAACACATTTCTTTCACAAATGAGACTCACTAACAGAGAGGTCCTACCAAGACATGTACAGTGACATGGTACCTGTTCTGCAACACGCTTCGAATCTCCTAATAGCGCGACTTCTGCGGGAACATTGTTTTCCATTTCCTCTGCATGAAGATCAATCTATAGGAAACACAGAAGTAATAATACGAGGACCGTTATTTAAAAATACAAGACTCAGTACTACGGCACTTGGTTTTTCACAGATTTTTATTCAGACTAGACAACTGGTCTTCTTCCGGATCACAACTGGAGTAAAACCTTTGCAAAACCAAATGTCGTAGTACTAGCCGTGTATTGTCAAATAACTGTCCTATACACCTCGAGTGAGTCCTATTACGTGCATCTCTGAGCTACGTGAGAATCGGCAGATAATTGTAGTATATAGTCTTCATAACGTCGAGTGGCCATTTCCATTCAAACGTCTCTTGTAATACTATAACTGTGTTCAGCTGGCTTTTATTTTACTGTCTATTTAAATTACATAAAGTGACACTCTGTCAGTCTATAGAAACTCACTCATGAACCGTGCCTTGGCTCGTGGACGTTTGGAAGATCAAGAAATCAGCTATGGAAACAAAAGCCGCCAGTACTACACCTGTATTATTTTAACATCAGCTCTGAATCTTGGAGGTTTTCCGAAATGAAGAATCCAGTTTAATCTTGCCCCAAATAGAAAGATCACATCAGCTTGAGATAAGGCCCTGATGTGATGAGAAAAAAGGTACCGTAAACACCACACTGAAAGTGCTCACCAGTTATGACGCGTGGACTCATTCATTAATAGATAACAGTGGTGGTTGTACAGAATTCGTTGGCTTCTCCATTGATCCTATTTCACTTTACCATATATAGATGTGAATAGCCGTCATTATTACACTGCCATTATTATTTAATCATGTGTGCTGTTCAAAACTTGGCTTCTCCTTTGTACTTTTGTCCGGCCATGGTGAACTAGAAAAACTACTAACAACACGCAAAATGTTTTGTGAACAGCATTTTCAATTTTCAGACACTAAATCAAGGTCACATGAAAGCTAATTTTAATACCGAAAAGGAAACCTCGTATTTCCTAAGACAACAATTACAGATTTGAACTCACTTTGATCTGGCTGCAGCAACACACAGAGGATGGTCATCAGAAATCACTCCCTTCCCCATGGGTGTGGGGAGAAATGGTACATTGCATCTCTCTACAAACTCCTGAAGAGGTTTCTCAGCATGGGCATAAGCTGCACCTGAAGGAAGGAATTTAGGAAAAGGTAAATAAACACGGAACATGGTTGACGCACTGCCAGGGTAAAATGAAACTGTTCAGCATAAAGGATTTTAGCTAAAGAGGAACAACGTTGCAATAGATCCAAACTTGAGACGAAATTGGTGGTATTTATTTTTTCTATTTTCGTTTACAATGCGACTTTCTTAATCATCTTGCCAAATTTCAAGCCATTCTGGACATGACAAGTCATAATTTTTAAATTTTTATTTCCGAAAATTTACACGGGCGCCATTAATTTGCTGTGTTCCAAGGCTTGGTTGCGATTCGGAAAAAGTGACGTCAAAGGCTTAAAAATTCCTCACGGGTTGTAATTATAATAACAATCCTCATAGGAAATTGCACGAAGAACGATTCAAAAGTTTTTGTTGATCTTCATTTGATTTTCAATAGTTATTGTTATTGTAATTACAACCCGTGAGATATTGAGCCTTTGACGTCACTTTCTCCAATCGCAACGTTACCAAGCCTTGGAACACAGCAAATTAACGGCGACCGTAAATTTTCGGAAATAAAAGTATAAAAATTATGACTTCTCATGTCCAGATGATTAAGAAAGTCCCATTGTACGAAATGATGACCCCTAATTTCGTCTCAGGGGTACAGTACAATGAACAATTAATTTACTTTTGTGGAAAAAAATAATAGTCTTCGAGTAACTATACAAATGTGAGATTTGTGATTGTCATTAACTGTTAGCAATATATAAAACAGAACAAAGGTACCTAAGTAAAAAAATATTCTACAAAAATAAAACAATGAAAAAAATTAACAGAACTTATATATCTGTGGCAATCTATTATTCCGTATTTCTCATGGCGCAGTTTGTTAACCGAAAAATGCAGGAAACAATAGAGGCCAAAAGAGGCCAAAAACGGATAAACCTTAAAACTACATGCAAATACCACCAGAGAATTTAAACTATATAACAATACTGAGTTATGTAATTCCCATGGGTATAATGTAATAAATCAACATTGAAATGGCATCAACGGAAACTCGGAAAAAATCTGAGTCCCAGATGGGATTTGAATCCACGACCCTCCGTGATCTAGTCGGATGCTACAACTTCTGAGCTACTGAAGCCTCTATGGTGAGCAAGGGTCAAATGTGGGTCGTGAATGGAACTGCATTGCGCGGTTACTCAGTCAGATGATGAAAGGCGCACATAGCCATATAGCAGTAAGGGAAAAATTCGCTCAATTTTTTCTTCGTTTTAGGTGATTTGGATTGGTTCTTTGTGGCTTCATACGAGCCAATCATTGCCTTTAGAACAATGGCACCTATTGAGATTCAACAGCCTGGAAGAGGCTATGATTCCAGCTGCCATCAGGTCTCCGATAATGGAATGAACAATGAAAAGTCCTTTACCTTTGCCGATTATTACAAGAGGTTTTCTTGCTTCACTTAGAACCTTGACTGCTTTGTCCACCGCATATGGATCTGCCAGACACTTTGGAGGATCTGGAGTTCGACGAATTGGCCTGTAAAAGAATATGAAACCTTATGAATAAAGAAAGATGGTGACAAGTCTGTAAGAGGAACTTATCGCTTGGATAAATGATTACAGGGAAAACATACTGACCTGCTTGACATTATACGGAATTGACTGCATGCATTATTTTCATATTTTATGTATTAGATCTAAAAATTCAAATCTTTTCAACTGAATTCCAACAGGCTCACAGTCCTCGGCGCTTAACTGCAGTTTTTGTAGCATGTAGCAGCTAAGAATATTACTAATCCCCTTGGATCGGATGGGACGCTTGTTCGATATCATTGCAGGTTACTCACCATATGCATATAGCATTCTGTTGGGTCTTAATTCCCAACGATGTGCCACTACACATACTGCTGGGTGGAGAGAGGAACTGTGAGAGTTAAGGTGTCTGTCCAGGAATAAAACAAAATGATGCCAGCTTGGGCTCCGGCGACTCTGGACCGACCAGGTCGCTTTATCTCCTACATGCTACTATTATAATGAAAATAGTTTACGGCATGAGAAAATGCAACCTTAACTACACGATAACCTGTAATCAGCTGATCTCAGGCCGTGATTTTAGCCGCAACAAAGGCAACAAGAAAATGAATATCTCACACGATGTACAAGACAACACTGAATTCGAAAATGCACTTGTTGACGAAACACTGAAGACACTCACCTCGCCTCAAGGGCTGCCACTTCCTCAGTAATCATGTTTCCTGGCAGGTCCAGATAACTAGCGCCTGGCCTTCCATATAGACTTGTTCTCACAGCCTAAAAGAGAACGAAAAATTAGGGTTCTAAAGGGTCCTAACAAGCATTATATAACAATTTTATTGTTATAGCATTTGACTCTTACCATAACCTATATTAACCAATTACTGTTCAAAATACTGATTTCTCCACCTTTTCAACAAAAAATGGTATCTGCCCTACACTGCTTGGTCGCGCTGAATACTTAGTATAGGGTCTTGCTGCTTCCACCTGGAAAATATTTAATAACAATGTCGATCAGTGTACTAAGAAAGCCAGGTCTGGTTGGATGTGGATAGTCCATTATAGGTTTTGAAATAAAGCCGTCAAGAAAGGCTCGTGGACTCGCCATATGGCTATAATTCTATATCATTTACTCCCCGGTGATTATTGTACATGTCACATTAACCAGAGTTTCCTCTGGCCATCACGCGCTACAAGTATAAATATACCTGAGAACATTCCTGGAAAGCACCCATACTTTCTTGATCAACATCAATTGAACCACCAATCACTAACAGCGGCCTGAAGGACAGAACCAACGATCACTAATCGCTAGCTTGTGGATTGCTTAATTATCTGAAATACAGCCGGTTATACAAGCTACCACCTCTGACACAAATGGCGAGATTTATCGTTAAACTTATTTTAATGAAGCAGAGTTATTAAAGAAGATAACAGATTAGTTCAGACCCCGTGTCTTGGTACTATCATACATTTACACTTAGTATCAGGTGTGTTTTTGATTCGGAAAAGACACTGACCGAAAAAGGGATAAACTACAAACAATGCAACCTTACGGAGTCGAAAGAAGACTGAAATAGCGTGCAGATTATTTTCATTCAGACTTTTTTCTCACGGTCTGTTATAATACAAACAAATATATACTGAAGTTCACACGCTTACCAGAAATCCACTGGGACGCCACGGTATTGCTTATGGTTTCATATTTCTCAACAACCTTTATTTAATTTTAACAGGTGCATGTAGCTCACAGAATAGAGTTGGTAAACAAAATCTACATGCAGCACTAACCAGCAGTTACTCATTGCATGCGCCATTCCTCCCAGAGCATGTATGAATCCTGGTCCAGCAACCACAAGGCAAACACCAGGTCTGCAAACAAACATATTTTTACACTGTTCCTAGGATAGCGTACATTAAGCAGTTATTTACAAATTGATTCAATCAAAAACCATACAGATTTTGCTGTTTGCCCCGGAGGGAGAGGAGCCCCATATGAAAGGGAAGGGATGTGTGTCATCGACAGATAAATGGAATTAGTATTCTGTGTTTTAAAGTATCTTACCGTCCGGTTAGATATCCAATAGCTGATGCGGCATAGCAGGCCTATATAAAGACAGAGAAATGTCAGGCATAGTGAACAAACGTTTTAAGAAGAGGGGTAGCCCATGATGACGGTCCTTTACCAGCCCAGGGAGTAACAGCTCAGAACTCCCTCGGATGATCGTATCTTCGGCGTCATTTCTGGTCAAGCATTTGGGAATATATCTAACATAGTTTTCCGAGATCCTTCAGCCTTTCTGGCAGGGGAACTCACGCATCGGAACGTCGATTCCTGGAAACATTTGTACCTCAAACATTTCAGAGGAAGCAGCAAAGACGTTTAAGGCTCAGACATTCTCCCAGAAACAATAATTATTTTAAGATCGTCCTAGAAATAGTTTTCTCCAGTTCATTTATAATACGTTTTTAGGCAGGTTAGCATCGGCTGATGTTATACATTTTGTTATAGGGATCAGTCAACCTGAAAAAACCCCATACGTTGTTTTCCCGCCTTTACCGTCGAACAATCCAAGCCTCGTTTTGTAACGATGACCGGTTTCCTTTCGATCAAAATAATTTAACTATGCCTACGCGCTATGTCACTCTCGATTTCTGGTACAACTCTTTCCTCTTCTCAAATCGTAAGTCTTCCCTGACTGGTTTTCATTTATTTGAAAGCAATACAAACTGCACTTGAATAGAAATTGTCAGCTTAGTTTTGAACAAATTTTGCTATTTTTTCTTAGTACGCCCTCGGTTATCAGCAGCCTGTTGTCACACCTTACAAAATAGCCTTTACTTAGTCATACATGCAGTGGATGACGCTATCCTGCCCTGCTATTGAACGCCAGGTGCTTGCTCAAAAATGCACTTCTCCAGCTGACTGTCCCAGAAGCTAGCGTGAAAGAAAAGGGAGGGGAGGGGGGTATCCGAACGCCTGCAACAAGTTACTACAGACCCACCCATGTCTTTTGCTTCTGAGAAGTACACTGGTTTGAAGGACCGTTTCTGCGTCAACTCTTGCCTGGAAATTTTATTTGTCTGTTTGAGATTGGTAAGAGTATTTGCTCACTTGACCTATGGTAGCCAATGCATTTCCCCGGCCATGGGATCAGGAGCAGCCAACGTTTTTTTTCCAAAGCTTATATACAGTGAAGAAAAGATCGATGGAAATAGATTACAAAATGTACGAGGAGTACTTCCCGTTTTCTCGAGCCTCCAAAGGAAACTGCTTCGAAGCGTTGGGAATTCGAAATATGGGGGAGGGATTGCAGTGTCCGCAAGAGTACTGCAACAACTCTTTTTCGAGTCACCTGGAGGTTTCTTCGAAAAATCGATGGTTTCGAAAATTCGGTTTCAACTGATGCATGAACAACCCTTGGACCCTGGGAACGAGGTTGATGCATGACCTACCCTTGCACGTGATGCGGGGATTTGAGAAACCGAGAAATTCGCCGTGCTAAGGAGGCTAATTAATGTAGATTATTTTGCTGCAGGGTGCGAATCTTAAAGGAGCTCTGTCATGGATGACACAGTTTGAGGAGTTTAGCCTACAAATTTCAATTTCATCAATTACCATCTCTCTCAATCTTCCTCATTCGAAGCCATATCCTCGTTTCTCCTCAGTTTATTGTTACATCTTGGCTGTATTTCTTCCTTGATCTGAACACGTATTTTAAGTTTTCCTTTGGTTTGAATTCAATTTTAAACGTCCACGATGACTGAACCCCTTTAAAACTAAAAGATTTAATCGGAGGACCATCTTCACTGAACCATAATGATCGCATGTGATAGGCTTCGCTTTTTGCAATTTTCTTCGCAAAAGAGATAATTACCATGCATGGCAAAGATTGTGTTAATCTTTTGTTTGTATACAAGGATGAATTTATCGTATTCCATTTTCCCCCATGAACGTGCAATGAATATTTATTTAAATTCTCACGTTTATCATCGAAAGATATTTCAACAAAAAGCTAAGGGGCTAACTACTTTATTATCTTGAATAAATTATCTGTTAATAGTGGGAACCCCACAGACTGACACAACACCAAAAATTCAATATCGTTTCTCGAAATCCTTCTCTGTTTTACAGATTTTTCTAAAAATTGGCTTCAAAGTTGTCACACCGCAATACTTTGACATATTTTAATACAAAAAATTCGGACCCGATTTCAAGAAAATCAGCCTTGTTCAAAGCCAAACTTCTGTTGCTATAAGAAACGTTTAAAAGCTAGAACTATGATCACTGATGTGCCGCGAGTCATTATCGACCAGTTTCGTAAAGTATCGAAGATTGCTTATCGGACGAAAGACCAGCAACCTGAGGCTAAAACTGCTGCATCTATAGCCTCCTTTCCCTCGTTATAAGTCTTTTCGTTCGTTTACCATTTAATTTCTCCTATGTAGAACTGGCCTCTCAAATTTTTGCAGTGCTTGCACAATTAGGCTTCTGGTAAAAATTTTCGAAAAATTCAGGCTATTGAGTGCTTGTTTGTTCGTGCTAAGTGTTCTGAGAAGTGTCCGTCGCTCGCAAGGATGAATTTGGGTTTCACAAGAAGCTGAAAAGTAGAGAATTCTCTCCAACGAGATAATTGAACTGCTGGAAAATCATTACTCAAAATGGAAAGGATTAGATCAGATCGAGTAATGCTCTACTCTACTAAGATATCTTTGGGAATTTATAATCTTGTTGTAAAATATGGAATATGTAGCTGCTTAGAACGAATAGACCCCGTATCGCTTTCTTAAAAGCTTACCGCCTGCTCGTTTCTCATGCTGATGAATTGAATCCCTTCCGTCTGTGCAGCACGGGCTAACTCAACAACTTTCCTGCCCACAATTCCAAACATGTATTCCACACCTTGAGACTTCAAAGCAGAAGCGAGCAGCGAGGCACCATTGATAAACTTTCCCTCTACTTCTTTGTGCTCCGCCATTTCTCCGGCATGAACTAACATCCGAAACGACAAAACGATACCAGAGAAACACCCGAAACGAATGAAACGAAGTAACTGAAACAAGCAAAGCGATTGTTATGTATACCCAAACAGAAATTCAGTTTTTTATTGGACAAGAAGGTGTGAGGTGATGCGTGTCAAAACTGTCGATTATGCCTCAGTAATAATCAGGCAAAGAAATTGTGGTCACGTGCCGATCAAATATTTTATCACACATTTCTTCAATAGCAGACTAAAATTTCTTTTGTTGTAGAATATTAATAGTTCGATTTCGCACTTATACAGGCTCGATTTTGTGATAGCTTGAAATGTTTAAGGGTGGGACCTTCTTCGCTACAGATCTAGAGCAGTTACCAAGGGATTGTATTTAACCTCGTCCCCAGGGTCTCTAATCTTCCCGCCCTCCCGGAGCGAAAGAGGGGGCGAGAAGAGAGAGACACTGGGAACGAGGTTGCACTGTATTTAGAGTTTTGTATTGCTAAATGATCAACAGCAATTCATGACAAACTGTTATTTAAGAAGGACCCCTAAAGGTGAGCCTTCGAAGTGAGTGACATACTATGTTTTACTAAGAAGTTGATGAACTTAGACAATCATTCTGAGAAAGGGTTGGAGATGTTTACAGCAAAATTTGAGCCTTATAGGGTAATGTTATCATGCAGTTAATTAAGTATGTTGAAGCTTTGTAGTTATAAGGACTTCTTAGAAAAAATAATGATCAGTATCTATTTGTAACAGCTATACGGCGTCTAAACCTGCCTTTACTAGTAACTAAACCCTTATAAACTGGGTAAAATAACGTCCAGCTGAAAAACTGAAATTGCCAGGACTTAGGTGTATTTCGTACGTGCGAAGTCGATATACTGCACTTTAAATCTTTTGCTTAGCGACCTTCTCTTTACTGCAAGAACCGCTATGAATTTATGTAATCGCTTGCCTCCCATTACCGTCTTAAATAGATAGAGGAGGACTCTAATCAACCAACAAAAATATGGAAAACTAAATACTCCATTACCTATGTGAGCGAGATTTAAAACATGGCCAAAATGACGACGAGCACGATGTGGAGGAATATTGCCATGGCAACACCAACGTTAGCACTGCTGACCGTATCTCTACTGTTATCAAAATTCACTTGGGTCAGTTTAGGATAGTAATGATTCCAGAAAGCCATTCGACGAGGAGCGAATGCCACAGACATCTTGGGATTGGGGTGAACTCTCAGGTAAGCTATGTGACTGGAGTTGTACTTGTCCCATGTAACACCGCTGACAGGCTGTGGTGTTGGATCGCCGGTCTTCGCAAAGTTTACGTACAATGCCATTGTGAACAAACTGACGCTTCAATAGTTCAACGGATCTGCTGTGCTTGTTATGTACTTAAGTTTCAGGAGGCATTTATCAAGTCATAACATTCAGTGCTCATGTGTCGATACTCGTTCAGCAATTGTTAGTTGGATGTCAATAAAGGTTTTATAAATTAAAGGGACGCTCATGCATTTTTGGTCGTGACAGGGTCTCTTAAACATGTCATAAGATTATTGTCAAAAGTCTGCTGCGTTTGGAGAGCACTCAAGAACGCTATTGCAACTTTCGGCTATCGCCTCGAGTAACTTTTGCACTTATTTCTTACTCTCCCAATTACGTACTAAACGATAAAGAAAAGCTTCGATGGGCTCCTCCTGCCACAACTTCGAATTGTTTCGGTCTCCATCACAGCGTGGTTTGGAATCGCACTTCCTGATCGCGAGCAAGTTATTGTTGCCCTATGAAGTTTGGTCCACTACTGTAAAGCTTAAAGCAGTTTAAAACACATAAACATTCTGTTAGTTTGATTGCGTAACACCAAATATTACTCTCAGCATCATCATCATCATCATCATCACCATCATCATCATCAGCAGCAGCAGCAGCAGCACCACCACCACCACCATCATCATCATTTTCGCCTTCCACTGCGTTAGTGGGTTACGCAGTGCCCATGATATGCTCCAACAAAGGCACTTACAGTGCTTTTCTCTTAATTTTTTGCTGTGTTAGCTGCAAAATAACTTAAAAAACACAAAACGAATTTATGAATTTAGTTCGGCACGACAAGAGCACGCAATTTGAAATCAAGTCGCGCTCCTGCCGTGCTAAGCAGTCGTGCCGAACATAAGTTCAGTCTGTTCAGCTGAATGGTTATAAACGTAGCGCTAATGCCACGCTTAAGTCGAATTTAAATTTGAATTTTAATTTAGTTCTGCGCGGCAATAGCGCGACATCTGGAACAGGCCTTAGCTGGAAAACTTGAAAGCGCCAAAATCAGCCCAAGAGTTTTAACTGGAGAGTTTTTCTTCGTCACCTAACCATAACTGAAAAATTTACCTCGGGAAAGGCTCCTTAGCTAAAACCGGTTACACGTGAAAAAACTACTTTTCCTAGGGAAATAAGCCTATTCCAGACGTTTGGATAGTGAGTCCGAAAGAAAAACGACCAGCGAAACAACTGGGCGAGGGGAATGGGGAGAGGGCGCGAAAGTTCTTTCATTTCCTCTCCCCATTCCCCCTCCCTATTTTTTTGCTTGTTTTCTTTCGCGCTGTTCCCCACTATCTGAACGCCTGGAACGGACTATTGGGAAAAAAAAGCCAAGTGTAACCTGACTCATGTAAAGAAAGGAAAATATTGTTCGCGCGAAACGTTTAACGAACATAATTCTCAGAAAGGAAGGGAGATGGCTACGACCAAACTTTTACTAGTTTCATGAACTGTTGTTACAAGAGTAAAGTAAGTATCGATGAGTAGTAGTGTTGAAGCTTGGTGGCTATAAGGAATTCGATTCTTAGATAAACAAATGATCGTACGTTATCTATCATAAGAGCTATTATGTCTTCTCAGCCTGCCTTTACTAGTGACTAAACCTTTATAAATTGTGTAAAATGATATCAACTGAAACTGTTACTATATCTTATTTTTAAGATGTAATAACCACGCAAATGAAAATAAATTAAACCAATCAGAATCGACTGCAGGCATATAGAAAAAGACAGTAATCTCAATTTACGTTTCATTACACTCCGTTTTTGTTAAAATTGCTTTGTTCTGACTGGATCAGGAAAAAAGTTGCGTTGCCCAGCTGAATCATATTTGTAACATGGCTAAAATGACGATGAGCGTGATTTGGAGTGACATTGTCATGGCAACACCAACGGTATCACTGCTGACCGTAACGCTATCGGTATCAAAATCCACTTGCGTGAGTTTAGGATAGTAATCATTCCAGAAAGCCATTCGGCGAGGAGCGAACGTCGCGGCCATCTTGGGATGTGCGTCAACTCTCAGGTAAGCTCTGTGACTGGAGTTGTACCTCTTCCATGTAACACCGTTGACAGGCTGTGGCGTTGGATCGCCGGTCTTGGCAAAGTTTACGTACAATGCCATTGTGAACAAACTGACGTTTTTGTCGGTCGCGTCGTATTCGGTAAACCTCGGCAAGAATGGTATTCCGAAGTCGTACGGTAAGTCCTCCCCATGAGCCACACCCATCCATTCAGGGTAAAAGCTGGCGTTCTTTGAGCGGTGAGCGAACTCGTACATGTACACCGGAGCATATTTGCTGTGAATGTCAGCCACCTCGTGAATTGGAGCGACAAACACATAATCACCGATGGTATCGATAAGTTGGCTTCTCAGTGCGTATTTATCACTGTTATCAGGCCATGGGGTGTACATGAACTCCAACGCGTCTCCAATGATGTCAGCGGTTTCATTCCTAAAAAAAATAGAAAGGATGGAAAGTGAACGCTTTCCTTACAGTTGTAATTGTACACCGAAAAAAACATCAGGAAAAGAACCCATCAAAGGAACGTTGAGGAGATTGAAATGGAAGTGGCACTGCTTTTTTTCTGTGTTCCATTTTTGAACTTGAAAGTCAAAATCAAAATCTGGATAGTCACTTTTTCCTTTAAAGACATGACAGTTCGGATGTACACATATGACATGCAACATCGAACATGTGATAGGCAACAATGTACTTGTGCTGTGCAATATTGTTCATGTGACATTCGACATTCAACTTTTTCCGCACACGCGAGGCGTCAATACATTTCTTCTTTATGATTTTACGCACGTAAAGCCAGTTAAATTCACGCCCGTTAACGTACGGAAAATTACGCGACAGTGGAAATCCACCTGGGCAGATGTGACATGCAATGTTACACACGTAACTCGACATGCATCAATGAAACCTAATTGGGACTTTTGCTATATGTGTATACAGGGTTTGAATACGCGTAATTTTCCGTACGCTAACGGGGGTAAATCTAACTGGCTTTACGTGCGTAAGATAAAAAGAAGAAACATATGAACGTCTCGCGTCTGCGGAAAAAGTTAAACCACGTTCAACTTCTTCCGCAGACGCGAGGCGTCCATACATTTCTTCTATTTTATTTTACGCACGTAAAGCCAGTTAAATTTACGACCGTTAACGTACGGAAAATTACGCGACAGTGGAAATCCAATTTAACTCACTTTGAATTTCGAGCATAGGCAAGCTTTGTAAGAAATTCCTTAAAGAATGTTGGACTCACTCCATCCTCCACACTCTTTGTCATCCCAAAGGCCGATTTAGCAAACAAAGAAACATAGGAGCCACCTTCATGACTGTTAAAACTGATCATAAGCTTCACTTTCTTGAACTCCCCCTTTTCACGTAGATTCTGGGGAGTGTCAAGAAGAAAGTGATTGTCCACAACTGGGGCCCACTTGGCATAATCAATGAAGCGATAGTTCACTGTTTCAGCGGCTTTCTGAACTTCCGTGCCATTTCTATCACGTATGCAGGCAACCATTGCATTGTGGTCACTTGTAACACAGTCCAGCTTCAAGGCAAGCTCTTTGGCGAAATGGAGGGCATAATTGATAGGCTGTGTGGCAAACAGGCACAGGTCCACACCACTCTCTGCAATGGCTTGGTGGAAGAGACCCTTTGATAGCGGTGACAGTAGATGGAGGGTAACACTTGTTGCGCCAGCACTTTCCCCAAATATGGTAACTTTGTCTGGATCTCCTCCAAAATGTTCAATGTTTTCTTTGACCCACTTGAGTGCTTCGACCTGATCTAACATTCCAAAATTTCCAGGGGCTGCAGAATCCCCGGTTGTCAAGAAACCGAACGGACCGAGACGATATTGGATCACAACTACTACCACCCCTTGAAGAGCCAAAATATCGCTGGGAAATAAGATTGCAGCGCCAAGATTGTAACCTCCTCCGTGAATATAAAACAAAACTGGTAAACTCAAGGTGACGTTCGGGGTGTAGATGTCGAGATACAAACAATCTTCGCTATACGTGAACTTTTCAGAGTACATTTTGTACCAATAGTAAAAGCTTCTACTCTGTAAGCAAAGGTTTTCATGCTTTTGTGCTGCAAGGATCTTTGGTCTCCATACGACGGGCGGTTTTGGTGGTTTCAATCTGAGCTCTCCAATCGGCGGAGCGGCAAAGGGGACGCCGAGAAACTTGCTGACAGACTTGAACGGGAAAGACGTATTCGAGTACGAAGCCTCAAGACCTTGGATGTCTCCATACTTTGTGGACACTGTTAGTGGCGTGACCATGGGCAGCAATTCAAACAGTATGGATAACGTCGTTATCAGGGTCGAAAACATGTTAATCTTGCCCAATTTTCGTCTCCTTTCGTGCAACTGAAACTAAGTGCTGATAGAAATTAATTATGCTCAGCCTGCTTGGAACACTTCTATCTAGTCCTTTGAAAACTTTAACTGATCTACTTGAGTATTTATGTATTTATATCAGGAAGTATATATGACGTAATTACATTATTCCTGTTTCGATATGCGTTCAGCTTTATTTCATCTCAGCTGGCTTCCGGCTACTGTGGTAATCGTGTCCACTTTAAGTTGTTTCTTTAAGTGTATAAAACTCTTAACAATCAGGCCCCAGAATATATTAAAGACCTTCTACAAGCACACTCCACTACAGCTCATCGCCTAGCTACGTTCCTGCGTCCAGAGCCTCCTCAGTCCCAAGAACTAAACAAGACTAAACACAAGACCTTTGGTGATCGCGCCTGCGCCAATTTTGGACCATTACTCGGCTCTGGAACAAACCGCAACTTGAAATTTGATTCAGTCGCAATACTGTTTTTAAATGGAAATTGAAGACTCACGATTGTATACTATTAATAATTGTTTTCAATAGTTTATCGTTTTAAAATTGTTCTCATTTTGTCTTTATCTGTAAAGCGCTTTAGAATATTTTACAATTTCAGCCCTACAGAAATTTTAATTATTATAATTATCAAGGTAACTCATGTCGAGATGCTTTATATTGCATACCCGATAGTCTAACGCCGCCATATGACATTGCTATTATTTTCTGCACGTATAACTCTACGTTCTGACCGCAACGCGCTAATGCGAGACCAAAATACGTAATTGACAGCCCAAAAGGTTAATTTCCACTGTAGCGTAATTTTCCGCACTTTGCCAGGCGCATAAAAAAGAAAAAAAAAATCGTATCTAGAAAGCAATGGACGAAAGCCATTTTTTACTGTTGCAGCTTCAGTATTGGAACAACTTATCGAACGAAATAAGCTATGTCAGCGAGTACGCTGGACTCCTTTACGTATCTTTTTAAAAAAAGTACTTTATTTCCTAAAACGTCAAGCATCTGCGGACAAAGTGAAACCACTTTCAACTTTTTCCGTAAACGCGAGTCATCCATAGATTTCTATTTTTTTTTATTTCCATCTGCGGTCAAAGTTAAACTACTTTCAACGTTTTCCGCAAACGCGAGACATCCAAAGATTTCTATTTTTTTGATTTTCATCTGACGCACAAAAAGAGAAATATTGTATATTCTATCTAAGTGATCTACCAAAATTCCTAAATACGGCGAGTTCAACCGACTTTATGCTAGGTGATAGATCTACAAATTGTCTCTTACATGCGGACGATCTAGTGATCTTCTCTAGATTAGCAAAATAACCTTCAAGAGTCTTTCTGTGAAAATGCGGATATTTAAGTGTAAATTTGGACAAGACAAAAATTATGATTTTCAATAACTGTGGTAAGTCTTTAAACAACTACTTGTTCAGATACGGCGCTGATGAACTGGAAAATCTCAAATCCTACAAATATCTTGGACTCATAATGGGTCCTTTTGGAAACTTTAATATAAAATTGACGATGAAATTATTTGATGCACTGATATCTCCCACGCTCTTTTATGCGAGTGAAGTGTGGGGGATTGATTGCAATGGGAAATTAGAAAAGGATCCAGCAGAATTAGTTCAAAACAAATTTCTAAAGTGGTTGCTGGGAGTTAATAAATACTGCAATAACAATGCGTGCAGGGCCGAGACAGGAAGGTTCCCAATGAGAATTGATGCTCAATGTAGGAACTTTACGTTCTGGTTAACCTTATTCAAAAATGAAAACAACTTCCCAAATAGCATACAATGACATTAAATGGAATGAAAAGTAGGCTTTCTGGAGTAAAAAAATCAAAAGCTTATTGGAACAGAGGATTAGGAGAACTCTGGATGAAAGCACACTATGCAGACATAGGAATTGTAAACATGATCAGGCAACGACTTAAGGATATCGAACTACAAAGATGGCTAAGTGAAATAAATAACGACACCAGAAAAGATACTAACCAAAGCAACAAAATGAGAACCTACCGGTTATTCAAAACGATAGACAATTACAAATGTGAAGACTACCTATATCAGGTTACCAATATACGACACAGAATAGCTCTAACAAAACTGCGACTTAGCAACCACAAATTAGCCATAGAGACAGGACGTTATTCGAGACCGTTCAAGAAACCTGCAGAAAGAATTTGTCCAATCTGTAAAATGGAAATGGAGGACGAATACCATCTAAATATGTGCCCTGCTTTTCCAGGAAAAACGATGTTCGTTACTAGATTATTTGGAAAAAGAGTATAGAATAAAAAATAAGCAGAATGTCACCTAACAAAATATTCATGTTTCTAATAAACCCCCCTAGCGGAAACGCTAAAATACAAAAACTAGTAGCAAAACATATATTTGAATGCTAAGATTAAGGAAAGGGGCAGACGGCAAAAAGTGAATACTCTAGGACTTAATTAATTAATAACTTATTAGCCATATATATTTTTGTTGTTCGTAATTTTTAGTTATTTTGAATCCATAGTTGATATACTATTTATTGTATAAGACTCCAAATAAAACATGTCTGGGCTCGCGTATGAAAGGGGCGGATGCTCGTTGGTCGTCTCGCCTAGGGGTGTAAATTTCGGATTTTGGTCTCACTTAGGATGTTCAGGGCAAAACGCTATTACATTTCGCCATGAAGGTTTCGTTTAGGGTTGCACGCGAAGACATATAAAAATATATATTTAATATGTATATTTTTAATTCGTTTTATTTACTAGATTCATATAATCAGTGGTAAAAAAAGCTTGGGCCACGCCCAGATCGGTCTCCTTTAGGGGTTTAGCTCAAAATTTCCGACGAGCATCCCCGCCACTTTCATATGCAAGTCCCCCACCGGCGGAACTTCTGACATAGCAACATCTCAATCTCACCACTACACTACCAGGGTGGTCCTCTGATTTTATTTCTTAATTAATCACTTTCGCTTATAGTGTTCATTGTCCTAACCAACAAGTGAAAGCTAACTTAGAACCGCACGCAAACTGGTGTGAAAGTCATTTGGTGGGTGCGTACTAGTCAATCACCAAATAATAGTCAGTTCCGCTCTTGTCCAGGCCTAAATTAGAGTAAATATGACATCGACCGGAAACCCGAAAAGCTTGGTTACCAATTATGGCATCGACCATTCAGGTGACGCTGTCCTCAGGTCTGCAAAGCGTGCAGATAGTTAGATATTAGCGATAAGTTGTTTTTGGAGTACAGTCGTGGAGTAGGGTGTACATAACGATCACTGGAGAACAAGACACAGCGAATGTCAGATTGGTTAGAGGATTCACCTGGTATGGCAACAACAACAACAACTTTATTTTTATCCCTAAATAAGGTCTGAGTTATTATCAGGAAACAATCAGATATTCTTAGGCCTGGTTAACACCAACGACATAACTGCGACGTCACGCGAATGCTAAAAAGACCTAATATTTGATATGTTTTATGCCACCAGTGTGAACAACACAACATAACGACATTGTAGGAACACAATGACATAAAATCTACATAAACGTAGGACAGATAACGATATAAGGCAAAATTGACCTTTTCTTTCTGTTATTTTGTCGCTGGTGTCAACCAGGTCAAAAAATATAACAAGACTTCGAACCATTCTTTGGTTTTTCTTAAGCCCGGGCCAACGAGAATGAGTGTTTGTGAGTCTTTCTCATCGACTCTCATGCAGTCTCATCGACTTTGAACAAGCTGAAATTTATGTATAAGAGTCAATGAGCGTTTTCTCTTGTTTGGTCCGAGTAGATGAGAGTCGATGAGAGTTGACGAAAACTGTCATGAGAGGCAACTCTCATCAAATCTCATCAACTCTCATCCTCGTTTGGCCAGGGATTTAGAAGTTTGAGAAATCGGAAAAACAACTATCCTGCGAAGTCGCGCGGAATACCACCTGATACTGGCGAGACCATTGGCCGTATTGACTAAAATCAGATGATATTCCGCAAGATCGAACAAGCAGCGTTTTAGAAGAGGCATCTTGAAAACCCACGTATATCGCAAGATATTTGTTATGCATGAAAAAGGGTAACAAAGGCTTTCTGGCCAACCATGGGCATCGTGACAATTTGTCACATTCAGAACATTGATGAAATAACGAGGAGTACAATCTGCAGAGTGATAGCTATCGCAATACCAGCGTTGGCGCTGCTGGTCACATGCACATCGATAACTTTCTTAGTATCAAATTTCACTTGCGTTAGTTTGGGACGATAATCGTTCCAGAAAGCCATTCGGCGAGGAGCAAACGCCTCAGCCATCTTGGGTTGAGCTTCAAGTCGCAGGTAAGCTCCGTGACTGGAGTTGTACTTCTCCCATGTAACACCGCTGACTGGCTGTGGCGTTGGATCACCGGTCTTGGCGAAGTTTGCGTATACTGCCATGATATACAAGCTTACATTCTTGTCAACAGCGCTATAATTAAGTGAAACATCTGGCAGCAGCGGGACTCCAAAGTCGTAAGGTACATTATCACCATGGACCACACCCATCCACTTGGCCCCCGAGGTGACGTTAGAGGGGTGAGCGAACTCGTACATGTACACCGGGGCGTGCTGGCTGTGGATATCAGCGACCTCAAAACTTGATGCAACAAACAGATAATCACCGATGAGGTCCACAAGTTGGCTTCTTAGTGCGTATTTATCACTGTTGTCAGGCCATGGGGTGTACATGAATTCTATCGCGTCCGCGATGAGGTCCGCGTTTTCTTTACTAAAGAAATACAACCGAAGAATGCACCGTTAGTCATTGCATGTCTGACGACAAAACAGAAATAAAAAGAAGAATCCATATATATTCAAATGTGCCATAAAAGCTGTTGTTAACCCTGTCAAAAAGGCCTGGCCTTAGTTTGGCCCCAGAGACTTGTTTAGGGGATTTTACTAGTTCACCACTACACTGGTTGGGTGGAGAAAAATTATGAAGCGTAGGACGACTTCTTGGGGACTTAATTCTAGAGGACGGTGCTCTGATAACGATCTTATTGGAAATATGAGTCAACAATAACAATCATGAATGTGACCGTATTTTCTTCATCAGACGGCGTTTATTTGAACCCGGCGTTTATTAACCCTATCCAGGCGGTTGGACGGGTGAAGTGCACCCGCAGACTTTGAACGTTTATAACTTTTTCAACATTTAACCATGCAAAAGCTGTAAGACTTTGTAACTTTAACTAAAATTTATCTGGAAACAATTTATCATGAAGGTTATTGTCTGAAACTTGACGTTGGCTTGGCAGCTATTTACTGACAGGTGTATTTTCATGTTTTTATTAACTAAAAGTTACCATGGTTACTTTTAATGCAGTTACTTCTGCATATTTGGGACTGTTTATCAATATTTTTTTCATTTTGATTTCAAACATCTTGGAAAATCAAGAAATGGCGGGTGTTTAAACAACATGACTTAAAGTGCACCTAACCCCAAAATATTTTTTTTGCTGAAATATACCTTTGCACCAGTCTGAAACGCATTGCACCTTTCGTTTCTCCTTTTTACCAAATTCAAACATTCAAACGTTATGAAAAACTGTGCATCATTTGTTCCACGACCGAGTCAGAAGGGGCGTGGGTCTGTTCCTGATTTGACGTCACAAAATGATTTGCATCGCATCAAGTCTTTGTAAACATGCATTCAAATCAGTTTGTGACGTCAAATCAAGAATAGACCCACGCCCCTTCTGACTGGCTATAAAAAGAAAAATAAATTATTCCAAAAATTACATTTAATTGTTGTTATTGAAAATGCGGAATTTGTGATTTCAAAGCAAATTACCCATTACAACACTCGCGTTTCAAATTGGTGCAAAGGTTTATTCTAGCGAAAAACATATTTTGGAGTTAGGTGCACTTTAGTTATCACGTGATATGACGTATCATCCACGCCCCCATAGCTCAAAAGATAGATTTTGGACGTGCTATATACCCTAGCCTCTAAGTTTCATTTATTTTATTTTATTTATTTTATTTATTTGCCACACCAGAGATACAATTATTGTAAAGAAAACAAACAAAAAAAAAATAGAAAGAATAAAGGAAACAATGGCGAGGAGGCCTAAAGGAAACTATGTAGCTTATGTTAATTAGGCCTCCTCAATTATAGTTTACAAACAAGATGAAGTTAAAAAGTAGAAACATGACGACAGATGCAATTACAATATCAGGTGGAAAGTAACCGAAAGAAAAGGAAAGCTGCAAAAAGTTAATACTTAAACACATTTATATAAAAAATACTAATAATTTCTACAAATAACCGCCTCAAGTGCTTTTTTAAAGGAAGCAGGGAAGGACGAGTTGACGATCTCGGTATTTAAGGAGTTGTAAAATTTAGGTCCTTAATAATCATCAAGTAGATGGAGGGGGTAGGGGTGTCTGTTCATATCAAAAACATGTGAATGAAACAGCTCTGTATAATCATAAGTTTTGGGATTTTGCTATGGCTTTCCGGGTGCGAAAACTTTTCAGGACCTTCGCGAAACGGGTCCCTGGTCTGAAAAGTTCAGAAAAAGCCCGATGAAATGAAATGAAAATCAAATGAAATTTTACGAATTTAAGGAAAATTTAACAAAAACGTTCACCAGAAAAAAAGCCACAGGGCCACCAGCTTGGTAATTTGTTGGATGTGCGGGAGAAATACTGATAACTTGCAACTGCTGGAGCGTGTTTGCAGTGAAACTAAATGATCATATCTATTTGTAATTAAGATTCAGTTGTGTAATACCAAATTAAAATAAATGCCGGACCTCTAATAAGCGCCGTGACAGATCTGGCCTTTATTCGGGGTGTAAACGAGAAAATACGGTACATTCTAAAACTCAAAACAGCAAGGGCCAGCCAACGACAACGCTGCTCTATAAAAGATCTCACCAACCGAACAATAACAATAAAGCAAGGTCGATACTATGTTGGGAGTGCGCCCCTCACCCCCGCCCACACCTCTCTCGCGCCCTCGCGCTTGTTTCACTTAAAATTAAAATTTTCTACACCGTGTTGACGCGTCTCGAACAGCTGTCCACGTATGCCTCGGTTCTGGCCGTGTTGATGTCTCGCAAAGCATACTTTTTCAAATAGTATCATCCTTGCTGTATTGATTGTAAACACAAGCTAGTGCCCGAGCACTGGTTCCTTGGCGCCATCAGGTGATTGTGGAGGCGAGCGTGGCCTAGTGGTCAGGGCGCTGGACTTGTAATCAGGTGGTCCCGGGTTCGAGTCCTCCTCCCTGCCACTAAAACGGATTTGTCTTCGGTGGTCCCGAATTCAACTCCTCCACGCTTTGTAAATAGCCACTGAACTGGTCTGCCTCCTGCCAGTTGGGATTTTTAAGAACTTTCTGTTTCATTTACAATATTTGTTTACGTATTTACAGTGTCCCCAATTAGCACAGTGGTGCTAAATACATTGACACTTAAATAAAGTTATTATTATTATTATTATTACCAGGAACCGAAGTTCCCTTTTATGCCCAACTAAAAGGTCTCTTCCATATACTCTGGCATGATCTGGCTTGGGTACCTGAATAAATTATGAATAAAGGTGTGCTGATAAAACTCAGTTATACAAGAGGAGCAAACTCGTGACGTAAGCCGCGTGCATTATTTAACAAATAAAGAAGCCTAAGCCACGTATTATACTGTCATAAAACACGACGGACATTTGAGAGCACGAGGGAAATTTAGAAAACACGAGCCGCAGGCGAGTGTTTTCTACATTTCACGAGTGTCTTCAAATGTCAGGAGTGTTTTATGACAGTATAATATATGGCTTAATAGGCTTCTTCATTTGCTTTGATATAGATTTTATACGCCGCGAGTAAAAACTACAAAACACGCACGATCGATAAACTGAAGCAATTTAATTTCGCTTCTTCTACTTTCCTCTCGAACTTAGAAGCTTCCTCGCTAATTTCTGCAGCTTTACTCAGAATTTTGTCGGGAATTTCTTCATAGAAAATGTTCTTCGTCATCTCTTGTCAATTTTCACTCGAGCAAAGCTGGCGAAAAACAATAAAACACGCTTTTTCTGTTTTATACTCTGATAAAACATGGGTTTTGACCAATCAGAGCGCGCGCAGAATCCTATCTTTATTATAAAACTCGATACGGCACGAGTGTGACGTAAGTCCCGTGCTTTATGGAGTAACCGAGCCTGTTCATAGGCTATTCTTGGAGCTATAATGAACGCAGACTGACCAATTATATCGTACAGAGTTCTTCGATCACAAGTAATCAAAGTCGCAAAGCAGGTTGAGTGCTACCCTGAGTGTCAGAGAGTTTTGTTTTCCATTTTTTGCATTAGCAGCTTCGGGAAGCAAAAATAACCTCGGATACGGCCGCGCAGGGTAGGTGAGAGTAAATCTTACTTACCGGCTGTTGCGGGCATGGGCAAGCTTGGTTATAAATGCCTTGAAATAAGACGGACTTGCTCCGTTATCCACGCTGCCATTCAACCCAGACGAGATGGCTATCGGACTAAGAAAGGTTGCACCCTCCTGGCTGTTAAAACTTATCATCAACTTTGCTTTCTTGAAGTCTCCTTTCGTTCGGAGATTCCGGGGGGTGTCACGGAGAAAGTTTCCATCTACAACTGGTGCCCATAGAGGATGAGTATAGAAGCGAAATTTGATTGACTCGGCAGCCTTCTGAACATCCTCTTCGGTCTTCTGGCGTATGCAGTCGATCATTGCGCTGTGGTCATTTGCTGCACAGTTAAGGTTTTTTGCAAGCTCTTTAGCGTAGCGCAGAGCCGTTGGAACTGGCTGAATTGCAAAGGGACACAGATCAACCCCACTCTCTGCAATTACTTGGTTGTAAAGATCCTCCGACAATGGCGACAGAAGATGCAAAGCCACACTCGATCCACCAGCACTTTCTCCAAATATTGTTACCTTTTTGTGATCTCCGCCAAAATGTTCAATGTTTTCTTTGATCCACTTGAGCGCTTCGACTTGATCCAACATTCCAATGTTGCCAGGAGCCGCAGAATCCCCGGTCGACAAGAATCCAAATGGACCGAGACGGTATTGGATAACAACCACAACCACGCCATATAGAGCCAAAATATCGCTGGGCGATGTCAGTGCCGGCTCCGGCCTGATATCCTCCGCCGTGGATATAAACCATCACGGGCAATTTCGAGGTGACGTTTGGGGTGTAGATGTCGAGATACAAGCAATCTTCGCTGAACGTGAAATTTTTAACGTACCATTTGAACATGTAATCAATCATACTATTTTGGTTGCACACGTTGCCATGCTCTTTCGCCGGGCGAACAGTTGGTTTCCACTCTTGTGGCGGTTCTGGTGGTTTCAGTCTAAGCTCTCCAATCGGTGGAGCGGCGAAAGGAACGCCAAGAAACTTGTTGACGGACTTGAATTGACCCGAGGCATCCGGGTATGGAGTGACAAGACCTTCGATGTCTCCATACTTAGTCGATACTGTTACTGAGGTCACGAGCGGCAAAAAAGGCCAAAATACGAAAAACCTCTTTAGAAGCAAGAAAAACATGGTCCTCTAAAACTGTATTCTTCACGAATACTTTTCTTTCACGCACACCAGGACTAATGAAGGTGTGAGTGATGATTGTCTTTGAAGACCCCTAGCAATCAAGATTACGCTTGTGACGTGCTGGAGACATTTATTGATATCTTGTTTAATTAAAAATAAAATCACCATTACATCATACCCTGTTTTCATTCGTGAAAATGTTGTTTCACATACAAAAATATGCCTTGCAAATAAAATGTTAGCTTGGCATGTGTCCATAGCATCGGCCCCTCAAGAACTGATTTACCGGGACCTGTTTCTTTATACTGTTCACTGAACCCTTCTGAAGGTTTTGTCCTTGACCGTAATCCCGTGATGATTGTATCTGTATGCCTTTTATCGACCCGCAACACAATAAAATTAACTATCGCCATATTAAAGCAATAAAGGAGCTGCGATCCGACCCAAGAGACGCATTCATGTAGAAAACATATAGGATTTTTCTGCCTTTGTAAGTCAGTGGAAGATACTTCCTCGTACATTTGCTACGGATTGAACAAATTTTTTAGATTTGATTGGTATCGGTGTTACTATAGCAACGAAGTTTTAACGTCATAGCCAGTTTGAATATCTGTAATTTTTTCTAAATCGGGACCTGAACTTTTAAAACTACTCAACGTCCCTTATAGTCTATATGTGAGTTCTTCGAGACTGAGAGGTTTGAAAAAATGATATGAGAGCTTTTTTGACAACAATGAAATTGGCTTCAACTTTAAATTACTCGCCCGACGGCTTGTGATTTATGCACTAGTGAAACCCGCGCCACCCCCGGTTGGGGCATTCACTTTTACTGTCGGTGAAATGCAGCGAAAGCCCCGCCTTGGGGGAAAAATTTCAGAGTGAACTACCCCGCGCTCTAAATATCAAGCACATATCATAAACAACTAGTGCTTTCACATGATTTTTTCATACCACTGAAGTCAAGGTTACTTATTTATTCCCTTCCTCTTCGTTTTCACTGTTTAGGCAAACATACCTTCTTCGTCAGTTGTTCGGCCTCTATGTTTCGAATCCACTCTTCTGAAAGAGGTCGCGAACCATGATTGAAATCCCCTCCAAACCCCAACTCAGCCCCACATCCGTGAAAAAAAGGTGCATTTCCCGACTACCGGGGAACGTAAATCGAGTTGCCCCGGGTATCCCCCAATGAGTAGGGGGTGCGGGGGTTTCAAATGACTGGTGCATTACAAGCTTTTCTCGCGTTCTCCTGACATCCCGCGTGTTTTTATTACGCCGGTAATCCGCAATTTTAGCAGACGGTCTCAGTGGGTGGTAATCATGACTGTTACGGTTAACGGGTAATATTTTGTAATTTATATCTCTTACTGTAAACAGCGTTACAGTTAATTTTCATTGTTTTACAAAGTTAAAAATTAATTTTGAAAATTAATTTCTATTGTTGTGAAACTTAGACGGCAAATCTTCTGTGAACTCATTCTGACACATTCTTCATGTCACATGAAGAGCAACAAAGACTTTGGACTCGTTCCTCATGCTTTACTTGATTGTTATTATAATTTCAACCCGTGAGGTAATTTTAAACCTTCAATAATAAATTAATAGCGGCCGTAAATTCGCCGGCCGTGAATATCAGGGATCCGACACTTTATTATAAATATCTTTTGTTGCTTTGTACTGACCGAGTGACATGTGTCAATCTAGTTCCGTTCATTGCATTCATCATTTTATTCCCCAGAAATATTGAGTTGACATTTCGAACTAATATATACTTTTCAATTCTTATATAACACAAAGAAATTCCATACAGATTTAGTGAACAATATGATTTTGTGAAAAAGGGCTTTTTATTATACTTTCCGGAAAACAGTGATAATCCCGGGCCCTTATTTAGAACCTCTTCAATGATACGCTAATATCCTGTATCGATTCTGTAAATAAATGGTTAGTCACGGATATTCTTATTTCGTTTCTTTTGGGCAATCAATGAATAGAAGCTTGCCCAGTATAAAGTTTGGCTAGTACGAGCTACGTAGGGGTGATGCTCCATATACCAAGCCAATATATGTACTATTTACGTCACACGAGTTTGCAAATCAGTCAGTCAGTCAGTAACTTTATTATCGTGTCAAATTCTTCTAGCCGACCACACGTGGTCTACTAATCGGGGGCACTTAAAATTACACCAAAATCTAAAATGACGCTAAGATATTATAACAAAAATCGTCTACCAGCCTTCTTCAGGAACAATAATACGATTTTACATTGGAAGGGGTGTTTATGTAGTGAACACGATATTTGCGTAATACCGGAAAAACTAAAATAACACATCTTGACAAATGCAATTTGCTGACGACACACATTCCTGATCAACAGGTATGTAATATTTTTGCCATTGGAGCTGACAAGTGAAGAAATAACGACATATAAAAAGCTCTTGTTTCAAGTCTTTGTGATTCAAGTATTCTGCAAGGCTGCACGTAAAGACACACGGAGGGAAGCATGGTTGCGATGCTACTGATAAGTTTCTGCATATTCTGTGCATTTCTGCCACTGGTCACGTCAGTAAGGGTGTCCACGCAGTATGGAGACATCGAAGGTCTTGTGACTCCATACCCGAGTGCTTCGGGTCCGTTCAAGTCTGTCAGCAAGTTTCTTGGTATTCCTTTCGCCGCTCCACCGACAGGAGAACTCAGGCTAAAAGCGCCACAGCCTCCAGTGGCATGGAAGCCCAACGTCCGTCAAGCGAAAAAGAACGGAAACATTTGCTGGCAAAGTAAACTTATGGAATTTTATATCAGAATGTTTACTCAAAATTTCACATACAGCGAAGATTGCTTGTATCTCAACGTCTTCAGCCCTGACGTCAGCATGAGTTTACCCGTGATGGTTTACATTCACGGCGGAGGCTACGAAGGCGGCACAGCTGTGACATACCCAAGCGATCCTTTAGCTCTGCATGGGGTGGTGGTGGTTGTGATCCAATATCGTCTCGGTCCGTTCGGTTTCTTGACTACCGGGGATTTTGCGGCCCCTGGCAATTTTGGAATGTTAGATCAGGTTCAGGCGTTAACGTGGGTCAAATTAAACATTGAAAATTTTGGAGGGGACCCCAGCAAAGTGACCATATTTGGATTAAGTGCTGGCGCAACAAGTGTAACCCTTCATTTGCTGTCGCCTCTATCAAAGGGTCTTTTTCACCAAGCCATTGCAGAGAGCGGTGTGGATTTAAGTCCCTTTGCGGTTCAGCCAGTTTCTTATGGCCTCCGCTTCACCAAAGAGCTCGCTCAAAAGCTGGATTGTACTACGAGCGAACACAGCGCCATGGTCACCTGCCTGCGCAAGAAGAAAGGTGCAGACATACAGAAAGCTTCCGAGTCAATAGACTTTCAGTTTTATGATTATCTACGCTGGGCGCCAGTTGTGGACAATCACTTCCTTCTTGATACCCCCCGAAATCTGCGAAAGAAAGGAGAATTCAAGAAAGTTAAGTTGATGATTAGTTTCAACAGTCAGGAGGGTGGAGCATCTCTCGGTTATATCGCGAACTCTTCCTTTGGGATGGCGCAAAGTGTCGACAATGGAGTAAGTCCGTCATTTTTCAAGGAATTTGTAACAAAGCTTGCTCAGGGTCGCAACAGCAGGTGAGTTGCATTCCGGGAGTGGGGGATTTCATATACCACATAAACGGTATATTCTAGCGGCCCGTAGGCAGGGTTATTTTTCGGTAGGGTGCGACGAGGAGACAGACCGAACGAGCACATGTTTACAAAGACTTGATGCGATGCAAATCAGTCTGTGACGTGTACTCAGGAATAGACCCACGCCCCTTTTGACTCGGCCGTGCAACAAATTATGTAGCCTGTGAATACAGCCGCTTCTCATTCGCTCCCGCTACTACAAATTATGCTAGTTTTTCGTAACTTTTGAATGCTATAAAAAAGTCAGTATTTGACAAAAAGGAGAAACGAAAGGTGTAATGCGTTTCGAACCAGTGCAAACGTTTATTTTAGCGGAAAACATATTTTGGGGTTAGGTTCACTTTAACCCTCGGACTCGTTATCCCACCGTGGTACAAGGCGGGGGGGGAGTGGGGGGTGGGAGGAGCCCCTTGGCTTTTCGTTGGGTTAAGATACTTTGAAAAGGTTATACCGTCAACACTCAACAGATAGCCTGTTATGTCTTCTACTCGACTAGATTAATATTATGGGTTACATATTATGCAAATTGCGCCACTAGGGCCTATGACGTCATCCAATATTTTGTGATTTTTGACTCACAAATTACAGTTTTGAGCAGCTTAACATGTAAAATATGATTCAATCTTCGTTCACTGTATAAAATCCGCACCTGTCATTGGTTAAGATTGGTCACGTGAGTTCCCGTTACCTGGCGGTATCAAAGTGACAGAATGCGTTATTACAATAACGCATAAAACTGTGCAATGTTCTTAAAGTTCGTGTTTTGTTTACAAATACTCGCACTTGCTTACTGTACAATGAACTCGAAATTTTCAATACTGCACTCAGCCTCGCTTCGTGCAGTATTGAAAATTTCTAGTTCATAAACAAAACACTCACAACAGTCTCTAACCCGTAATTAAGGTTGCGTTATAACTGCTTTAGGCCCGGGAAAAGGGTATTGAAGCTTACAATATTTCAAGGAAGGGCCTGATTACATGGACCGGGCTGGCCCGGTTAGCCGGGCTTGTTTCAGTGTGCCGAGATCTCGGTACGTCTGTTAAACGCAACAAAAATCAACTTCGCGATTACATGACAACCGGGCCAGCCCGGTTAGCCGCCGGCTCATGTAATCAGGCCCGAACAACACCTCACTTGCACATAATCTACCGATCGATTTTCACCAAATGTTCAGAAAAGATGTCTTAAAGGTAAGCAAACAGTTACTGAACTTGGCAGATGCTCAGAGAAAATCCCTTTGACAAAATCTTAAAAAAACCTTGATGGTGGCATCCACCCTACCACACCCCCCCCCCCCCCCCTCTTGTACGTCAGCGGGTTAACAACAAATTCTTTCGTTTCGGGTTTTTTAGAAAGGAAAACGCCGACCTCATCACGGACGCGCTGGAATTCATGTACACTCCATGGCCTGACAACAGTGATAAATACGCACTAAGAAGCCAGCTTGTGGACCTCATCGGTGATTATATCTACTTCGCACCAAGTCACGAGGTTGCTGATATTCACAGCCAGATTGCTCCGGTGTACATGTACGAGTTCGCTCAACGTCCAAAGAACGCCAGCATTTTCGCTGAGTGGATGGGTGTGGTTCACGGCGAAAACGTGGCATTTGATTTCGGAATCCCGCTTTGGTTTCCTGGGTATGATGCAGCCGACAAGAACGTCAGTTTGTTTATCATGGCGGTGTACACAAGCTTCGCCAAAACCGGTGATCCAACACCACAGCCAGTCAGCGGTGTTACGTGGGAAAGGTACAACTCGAGTCACAGAGCTTACCTGAGAGTTCACCCCAATCCCAAAATGGCGGCTGTGTTCGCTCCTCGTCGAATGGCTTTCTGGAATGATTACTATCCTGAACTGACCCGAGTGAAGTTTGAAACCAAGAAAATTGTGACCAGCGGTACTGGCGCTGGTGTTGCCATGACGATGTTGTATGGCATCGCAATTGTCGTCGTTTTTATTATGTTCTAAATTAAGTTAATTGTATAACGTCATAAACATAACAACGCATAATGGTGTTTTTATTGGCAATTGTTGATACTTGATATTCGAAATATTTTTTTTACCTGATGGATGCAACACTGAATGTAACTTTCCTAAACTCTCTTTGAAAAAGCACTTGTGTGTCAATTTGTAGTCATGCATGATTGCTTTTTTAAATTGGCTCTGTTTTCAATTTTCGTTTTCCATATACCCAAATTGCCGGTCGATGAAACTTGATAAAGTATGAAACTTAATAAAGCAGGGGTTTTGTTGCATTTTATTTGAGATGACTCTGTTGCTGGTTACATTTAGAACTGCTACATCGTGCTGACGAGTTCCAATAAGAATGAAACAGCTGTCCACGGTTGCAACCCTGCTTTATCGGTTTCTGTTGAGTTGTTGTCTCGCAAAGTCAACTTTTTCACGTAGTAGCAGCCTTGCAGTGATTTGCTTGTGTTATGGTTATTATACCCCAATTATGGCCAGGATAACCATGATGGTTATTGTACAGAAATTATGGCCGAAATAAACACGGTTATAATACCCAAATTACGGCCAGGATAACCATGATAGTTATTGTACCCAAATTATGGCCAAGATAACCATGATGGTTATTGTACCCAAATTATGGCCAGGATAACCATGATAGTTATTGTACCCAAATTATGGCCAAGATAACCATGATGGTTATTGTACCCAAATTATGGCCAAGATAACCATGATGGTTATTGTACCCAAATTATGGCCAAGATACCCATGATGGTTATTGTACCCAAATTATGGCCAAGATAACCATGATGGTTATTGTACCCACATTATGGCCAAGATAACCATGATGGTTATTATACCCAAATTATGGCCAGGATAACCATGATGGTTATTGTACCCAAATTATGGCCAAGATAACCATGATAGTCATTGTACCCAAATAATGGCCAGAATGACCATGATGGTTATTATACCCAAATTATGGCCAAAATAACCATGATGGTTATTGTACCCAAATAATGGCCAGGATATCCATGATGGTTATTGTACCCAAATTACGGCCAAGATAACCATGATAGTTATTGTACCCAAATTATGGCCAGGATAACCATGATGGTTATTGCACCCAAATTATGGCCAGGATAACCATGATAGTTATTGTACCCAAATTATGGCCAGGATAACCATGATGGTTATTGCACCCAACTTATGGCCAGGATAACCATGATAGTTATTGTACCCAAATTATGGCCAGGATAACCATGATGGTTATTATACCCAAATTATGGCCAGGATAACCATGATGGTTATTATACCCAAATTATGGCCAGGATAACCATGATGGTTATTATACCCAAATTATGGCCAGGATAACCATGATGGTTATTATGCCCAAATTATGGCCAAGATAACCATGATGGTTATTATACCCAAATTATGGCCAAGATAACCATGATGGTTATTGTACCCAAATTATGGCCAAGATAACCATGATGGTTATATTACCCAAATTATGGCCAAGATAACCATTATGGTTATTATACCCAAATTATGGCCAAGATAACCATGATGGTCATTATACCCAAATTATGGCCAAGATAACCATGATGGTTATTGTACCCAAATTATGGCCAAGATAACCATGATGGTTATATTACCCAAATTATGGCCAAGATAACCATGATGGTTATATTACCCAAATTATGGCCAAGATAACCATGACGGTTATTATACCCAAATTATGGCAAAGAAAACCATGATGGTTATTGTACCCAAATTATGGCCAAGATAACCATGATTGGCATTTTAAAATGACACCAACATATCGTGCACCACACCAATGCTAATTTCTGTTATACCTTTATAGAGTGACTACCCTTGAATAGCAAATACTCCAAGCACAGGGCGACCATACAAGCAGTGCGTCTTTGTATGTTCAAAATATAAAGAAATGTATGGGAACACTGAAAGCGTCCTACTATCGAAAACTTATTTCGAGTAATGCTTATTTTTTTGGTTGAAATAACCGTGAACTTACCTCAGGTGTTGTATTTTGTCGTTCCTCGGCTCAAAATGGTGAATTTGAGCTATTTGGAGGGTTTTCCGTTGACTGTTACTTCACGTACAACGTGAAGTAACAGTCAACGGAAAACCCTCCAAGCCCATAAAGCTGGGCACCAACATGGCGTTTCCATACTGATTACAAGGCCAATTTAATTTCACCCCGGGCTGAAATTTCAGCCCGGTGGGGTGGGCTGAAATATTGTTGCGATTACATGACAAATTTCAACCCGGGCTGAAATACAATCCATAGAAAACAACCTCACTGCGCATGCCCACGTTGCTTTTTCAGCCAGGGCTGCGTCGTGTTTCCCGACTGCTGGTCTAGGGGAACGCGGGCTCTAGGGATTTTTCAGCCCAAGCTGAAATCTAGCCCAAAGGAATGCGAGTCAATTCAAATCTACCAATCAAACGCATCGCAACGCATGCTGCCGTTGGCCCGTTTGCAGTTCAAAAGCCCAAGGCCCCCTAACATTTGTAGATTCGAATTAACTCGCATTGTTCAGATTCCTTTGGGCACGAATCTGGCACCGATCATATTGAGAAAACTGTTTTTTGGACTCCAGGATCGCTTTTCTCGGGAACGTTTGGAAGTATGAAGCTCAAGCTCGGCTCAAATACGAAGAAATTTGTGCTCGATCAGATGCCGGCGTTTTCGAGGTGAGAATTATGACGGTTTAGCGTCAGTTTGGGCTTGAACCGGACAAGGTCATGGTTGCCGGCTGTCGTGCTGCCTGCCTTGTCTCTCTTTCTCGTCTATATGATCTAAGGGTCGACAAATTATCTCGCGAAATGACGCCTTAAACGGCTCAGAACGGGCAAAAAATAGCACACAAGACTCGTTTAACATTTCAACTCAACGTTTATTGAACATGTAGGATAAACTTAGTATTTAGAGCAAATCGCGGCCAACTTATTTATGTACATCTATATTTCTTTTGTAACCGCCATTGATCGGTGTCACGCAACAAACTCAAACATCGGGTGGTCCGCCTGTGCAGCCCCTTAGGTTATAAATTTGCGAGAAATACTTCGGCGAATAACTCACGAATGGTGTACCGCACAGACCTGAGACTTGGAAATGTTGCTTACCTATGTTTACCTAATTAACATTTGAATTGATCAGATTCTTTTATTGCATGGTTTCGAGTTTATTTTTTGATGGCGTGACAGTGAAAACCACCTATTAAGCGTAAATGTGCATGCAATAACCCCGAAAGGTATTGTGGGTAGTTTTAAGTTCACGGCACAACCTTTCTCGAAACAGCTGTCGAGGACTGGGGTTCACATTTCGCAGTTACGTAACCAGCCGGGGCACGCAAGCACGTGAACTAGATTAGAATCTTTCCCACCCAATAAATTGTTAATCCGAATCGATTAAGTCAGAGATCGTTATGAAGACTTTCAGCAAAACAGTGACTTTTAATTTTTCTCTGAGAAAAATAGCATATGCATTATTTAATTTGTTATGTAATAGTTTCGTATTGTTTGGGAATACCAAACTTGCCTTAAGGGTTTAACATGGGAACAATTCGATTAGTCACTTCTTTATTTATTTCCAGCGAACTGTGATATCCCATTCCAGAGTTTGCATTATTCAATTCTCATTTAACACTGGTTTGTGCACAGTTCTTTTAATTGTTGGATTTCCTGTTAACTTCATTAGGTTGGCTTGTGATATGAACAGGATTGAAACGAAAACTCTTGCCTGAAGACTTGAGTTGTCTGAAAAAATTGTTAACATAACATCATTAAGAAGATGCACTGACGAAGCACATTCCTTAGTTAATCGAGCATGCATGTTTTGAGTTTATTACTTGTTTTTGTGAAACTTGCAAATATTTCACGAGACTGCCTCACGAGTCATACCAAAAAGGCTTTAAGAAATTCAAATCCAAATAGGATTTGGTTAAGAGAAGCATGATTTCGACGCTATTGATCACGTCCACATTGTGTGCGTTTTTGCCTCTTGTGAAGTCCGTAGCAGTTTCCACAAAGTATGGAGACATCGAAGGTCTTTTGATCCCTTACCCTAATACCTCGAGTCCTTTTGAGTCTATCAGCAAGTTTCTTGGCGTTCCCTTCGCCGCTCCACCGATTGGAGGGCTCAGACTTAAACCACCACAACCACCACAAGAGTGGAAACCGAAAGTTCTTCAAGCAAAAGAGCATGGGAGCATTTGCTGGCAAGGTGACGACTTTGAATTTTACATAAAATTATTCACTCCAGTTTTCTCGTATAGCGAAGATTGCTTGTATCTCGACGTCTACACCCCGAAAATCGACGCAACTCTACCTGTAATGGTTTACATTCACGGTGGAGGCTACGAGGGCGGAACATCACGAATTTTCCCCAGTGATATTTTGGCTCTACACGGGTTGGTGGTAGTTGTGATCCAATACCGTCTCGGTCCATTTGGCTTCCTGACGACCGGTGATTCGGCGGCCCCTGGAAATTTCGGAATGCTAGATCAGGTACAAGCTCTAAAATGGGTTAAGGAAAACATTGAACATTTTGGAGGTGATCCTAGCAAGGTGACCATATTTGGGGAGAGTGCAGGCGCAACAAGTGTTGCCCTACATTTGTTATCTCCGCTATCTCAAGGACTCTTCCACCAGGCCATTGCGGAGAGCGGTGTGGATTTATCCTCCTTTGCAATTCAAAACGTTTCGATTGGCCTTCGTTTCGCTGAAGAGCTGGCTGAAAAGTTGGATTGTACTACAAGCGACCACGACGCAATGGTCGACTGCATCCGCAACAAACGAGACACTGACTTACAGAAAGCTAACGACGCAATAAATTATAAGTTTTATGATTACCTGCGCTGGGCGCCAGTTGTTGACAAGCATTTTCTTCTTGACACGCCCCGAAATCTACGCAAAAAAGGAGATTTCAAGAAAGTGAAGTTGATGATCAGCTTCAATAGTCACGAAGGCTCAACCGTTCTTGGTCTGATGGCAAAATCGTCTTTCGATTTGACAGACAGTGTGGACGATGGAGTGAGCTTGTCTGTCTTCAAGGGATTTGTGACACAGCTTGCTCGTGCTAGAATCAGCCGGTGAGTTGAAGTGGTGTTTTTGTTGTTTGCCCGTGCTATTTATTTTCAATTAATTTGTAGACCCGGTGGGGGCATGTTCGGGGAAAGGGGTGGGCGGAAAGGGGAGGGGAGGATAGGATGGAAAGATGACCTCGCTGGAAAATTGCTTGACAGGTGCGAAGGATTTTCGACTTAATCGTTTTGCAGGTGTCATCATTTTGTATTGTAACAAAACGCTATGGGACTGGGTGTCTTTAACGGTAGCTAAATTTTTGAATAACCCGTGACCAAAAAGGGACTTTAAGTCAAGGTTGTCGATCAGCAAGTCCGTCACGGGGTTTGTACCTTTCGATCCGGAGTCTATTCCACTAACCGCTAAAATTCAAAATTAATTTCTTCGTATGCAAAAGCGTTTTTCCTTGCTTATGTGCACCCTCGTACCCAGGGTCGCTCGGGAAACGAGCGACCCTGGATTCTCGTCCCCAGAGCCGCTTGTCCCTCTTAGCCGGCTGGGCCTGTGCACACGATTTGATTCGCTGAAATCAAACAAAGGGAGTCCAATCACATCAGCCGTTTCAAACGTGCTAACCATAAAGGATTTTAAAACGGCTAATGTGATTGGACACCCTTTGTTTGATTTCAGCGAATCAAATCGTGTGCCCAAGAGCCGCTTGTTCCTCGTGCACAGGCCCAGCCGGCTAAGAGGGACAAGCGGCTCTGGGGACGAGAATGAGATCCGATTTGAAGTCCGAAAATTTCGGACATCCGGTTGAACTGCGCATGTCTAGCTTTAGTCAACGAACTACATGGTATTTTACTTCCAGTCATTTTTTATTGTCTTCAAAACCAATCAAAATCGATCATGTAACGGAACTTTCGAGAGTCGCTCGTTTCGTCAAGCCTGCGCAGTAAGGAACGAAGAATCGAGGTATGAGATTTACTTAAAGGCCATTTCCAGTCCGTACTGCGCAGTCTCGGGATTTGTTTACAATTCTGTTTTGAATTCGTTGATACGTTACACTTCGGTAACTGCGTACATGAAGTCTTTGAGTCCGCCATTAGGAAGTCGGTTTAGAATATCGTCGAGGTTCGTTTACTCTTTATTATGTTTTGAAAGGATATTGGATGCTAATAGTGAAGAAAAAGGTACGTTTCCCCGTAATTTTCATTTTGGTTTGTTTACATTTCATCGCGTGAGGCGTGATAAACATTGCAGGCGGAGATTGCGCAGTACGGACTGGAAATGCCGGCCTTTAAGTGTTCTAGAGCTTGAACTGCATTAGTCGACTTCAAGACTAGCGGACGGAAAAACGAAAGGCTCTCTATTCAATAAAGCACAGATATCAGCCACCTTTCAGGATCGTCTTCGCGTCTAGCTCTAGCGTTTGCCTTTTTCAAACAACTTTGCAGATAAATAATTATTTTTATCGACTTTTTTAAGAGATGTCATGAACGTTAAAAAATCTCAAATTTTGAAAACTGGTGCTTTCTAACAGTGGCTGATCACCAAACGTTGAAAACCTGATTTTATTACAGGGGCGGATCCAGTTGATAGATAATAAGCGATCCTGTCGATGCGACAATTTCAGCGTCAAACAAGTAGTAAAAACAACAAAAATGGTTAGGGTAGGGGAGGGGAGGGTCCGCATCCCTGAACCTTTTCCCTGGATCCGCCACTGTATAAACACCACTTTATTGTCAAGGTAAAACAGTAGGGTATCGCCATCGCCCATCACACCCCAAACCTAACCCTTTTCACCTTAACTTTACTTACCTTTGTTTTCAATAGACCTCTTTAGTTTGGTTTGTTTGTTGTCCCATTTCAGACCACGTGATGTTACCCTGGAGAATTATTTCTTTCAAATTCAAAAAATTCCATGTGAAAACATAGTTAGTTCCACTAACTACCTTATTATAGGAATATAACGAAGCATAACGAAAAGTAATGTTTACATACATTTAATTAACGCGAATTTCCGTGTGGACATTTGCACAATTAAGACTCGAATTTGATATTTTTCGCACTTCTTTTTTTAGAAAACAACAACGTCCAACAACAAAATTTGTTCTTTATTTCCAGCAAGGTAGCCATACAAACTAGGGCATAAAATAGGATGACAAAAATGCGATAGATATTTTGCGCAAGAAAGTTGAAGAAGTGTCTTATCCCCTCGGAGAAGACGATCGGTATACTGACGAATCTAAGGACATTTTGAAGTCAATATTAAATGAAGATGCGTGAACGGACTCTGACGGAAACGTAGATGAATTGTAACTTTGCTGATAAAAAGGTGTCTTAAAATAACGGTGCTTTCAATCAACGTTATTTTAATTAACAATGAGGTAAATTAAGATACATGAAATTAACGCGAATTTTTGAAATTCGCGTTAATTACATGCATTGTTAATTTCCTATAATAAGGTATGGTGAAAATGAATGAATAATGTGCAGATAAACAAAGGACAAATTTCCTAGAGAGCATCACATGATCTGAAATGGACAATTTACATACAAAGCTAAAGAGGTCCATTCCTGTTCTTTAGAGAGAAAAACGCTGACCTCATTGCGGACGCGTTGGAGTTCATGTACACTCCATGGCCCGACAACAGTGATAAATACGCACTAAGAAGCCAGCTTGTGGACCTCATCGGTGATTATATATACTTCGCGCCAAGTCACGAGGTCGCCGATATCCACAGTAAGGTTGCTGCGGTGTACATGTACGAGTTCGCTCATCGTCCAAAGAACGCCAGCCTTTACCCTGAGTGGATGGGCGTGGTTCATGGCGAAAACGTGGGTTTCGACTTTGGAGTTCCTCTTTATTTCCCCAATTATGACGCGGCCGACAAAAATGTCAGTTCGTTTATCATGGAAACGTACGCGAATTTTGCCTGGTTCGGCAATCCAACACCACAGCCAGTCCGCGGTGTTACGTGGGCGAAGTACAGCACGGACCAAAGAGCTTACCTGCTAGTTGACGCACATCCAAAGATGACAGCGACGTTCGCTCCTCGCCGAATGTCTTTCTGGAATGATTATCATCCCAAACTGGAGCAAGTGAAGTTTGACACCGAGAAGGGAGTAGCCAACGGTGCTAGCTTTGACGTTGTCATGGCAGGGTTTCTTCAGGTTACACTTGTCTTTTTTGTGACAGTGTTCTGAGTTACATATGAATGACGTCGTTACGATGTAATGGGTTTTTTAGTTTACATTTGAAGTTAGCTTTGTATTTTAAACTGAACTTTAAAATTTGTTCAAGAAGTTAATCATTAGTACAAATGGTTTACATTTACTGTGTAGTGATTTTAAAGTTAGTCTCGTGATTAATCAAGCTTACGTTTCACCGACAACCGTTATTCCAAAGTGTTGTATATATTTCAGACGTTTGTATGGATTTTAAACCATATTTCAAAGTCCATAACTTGGTCCTTGCTCTGCACCTAAAAGCACCAAACTTGGTCAAAAGACCAACCACAACTACAATGTTTCATGCGGTGGAGTCAGTTTATCGATTGGTTAAAATTTGAAACTCGTCCCAGTTCCCTGCGCAACTCCGAAATGGCCAATAATGATAATAATGGCCAATAATGATAATAATAATAATCCGAAATCGCAAATATTATTAAGGGCCACCACAGATAACGTTTTTGTAGCAATTCATTATATGATGTTACTGTCGAAATATTGTTAACTTTTTGCATTAAGTATTATTAACAAGTGTTGTTAAATAAGACAAGTGAGAGGTTCAAGTGTTGGATTCTGTCCAAGTCAAAAAACCATTTTATTAAAGGTGTTTCCTAAAATTGTTCCATTTCAATTAATTGCAGTTTCTATAGCCTGTGCTAACGATCATTAATCGACAACTTCAAACACAGAAATACCGCTGAGGGTGGCCATCAAAACTACAAAAGCCCTCCCTCCCCCCCCCCCCCCGAAAAAACATCCTGAGCCCACGATGCAGTTGAAAACCACTACTTGGCCAGCGAAAAAATACTTGAACTCGCTAAGGTCTCAGCCTAAGCCCACGATAGGGTCATGTGATACTGGTCAGCGGCTACTTTGTTTTGACAGCTGTCAATTCCCCATAATGTTGATGTACCCTTACGATAACCTTAACCAGGCCCACTTGTTTCTGGAGCATGACCACGCCCTTACGGCCATGCCGCTAGCCATTTTAATTTGACCATAAAAAATGAACTGCATGGGTTCTCCTATTTCAATTCTATGCATGTATGATTCTACTAATTTTTTATTCATAGTTTCAAGAGTTAATAACGAAATGATGAACTCCTCTTTCAGAAAAGCTCATCGTCTGACATAATATGGCCTTCAACCTCGTTCCCAGGGTCTTTTCCCAAGCCAGGGAAAAGACCCTGGGAACGAGGTTGTATGGCCTTGCTTCGTAAGACGCCAAGAGGTTCGAAAAATCTGTTTTCCTTTTAACAGTGTCCATAGTAAATCATCAATAAAGGTGATGTGAATTCTTAAGCCGAAAGACTCAGATAGTCTAGATGACCAGCCACATAACCAGACGTCATTTTAAAAAAAGAACGTATAGGGCTAGCAATGAGAATTGATAGCCATCAGCAAGTATTCATTAGTGCTGAGCCCGTATTTACTTTCGAACCATTTTTGTGGCACTGAAAGACAGTTTGTAACTCGATGAATGGTCATAAGGTGAAAGACGGTGAGATATTGAGTCATGAAGACTAAATAAAACATGATACCTTGCTAGCACAGGTCGATAGGTCGGGCGGAATAGCTAAAACTGTTTGTTGCATGACGTCAAATTGGAAAATCAACTGCTTTGTGCAAGCAGTAGTCAGTTTTCTCAGTTGCCGTAAATATGTCTTCGTTAAAGCTGAGCAAAGCTTGATACCGGTCAGAACGTAGCTTGATACCGATCAGAACGCGCGTAAACCAACAACAACTGAACAAAGTATTACGAACCTAGATTATCTGTAAAGATGGGAACAGTCTGATCCTTTTATCCTGAAAATCCAATTAAACTGCAATTTAAACCTGTGTTCACAACAAACCTCCCTCGGGAATTTCACTTATGTAGTTAAACCCACACGAAGAAGATGAGTGGTTTTCAGTCTGGGAATCAGGGGGGGGGGGGGGGGGGCGGAGTTACGTTTTCCTTATGAATAGATCGGCATGTGCATAAGGCTGCGATCTTGAAGGTTTTGCCCAAGAAGATATCAGTGGTTGGTTTTGAAGCCACGAAGTCCGATGTTAGATAACAACTGGATTATTATTGTGAAGATGTTCGTGTAATGACAAAAATTCAACGTCAGTTTTTTTTACGGTATGTCCGTAACCTTCCCCTCCCTCCATTAGAATAAATGTATTTAAGTTGTGCAAATATAGAAGTCAATCAACTTCTTTGACAAAACAAAGTATACCGCGCTTTTCTAAGGTCCACGTTAAATGCTTCAAGCCATCATTTCTTAACTTAAGAGATAAAAATCGAGCGTGTCTACGAGCGCAATCGAACTATTTTGTTTTTACAAAATTGTCGTTGTCAAGTTCGAGAAATGTAATTACACCATAATGGTTATTCACTTTATCTTGAATTATTTGTTATTTATAGTAGATGATGCTCTGTTGCCAGGACTGCTTGTTTGGTTTACGACCATTAAGTCCTCGACTTCCCTAAATAAACGACTAACAACATTTTATCGGGTTATCTATCTAGGGTCAAGTTTTATAGTTTCCTACATAGCGAATGAAACCATTACATGCTTGCGACAAGGCGCAGAAAGACTGAAACAATCTGTCGGTGACTTTTCATTTAGGACGGGAATGAACTAATAGATTGAATAACCGGCAATTTCCTGGTGTGAGGTTGCAACCCACTAATTGACGTGGAAAGCCGGTGTTATTTTTTGGCCGAGGGTAGACAACCAGGGAAACAAAGCGGTCCAGAAGTCGACAACGATGGAATTCTTTAAAATCTCCAACATAGTTACTCTTTTGATAGCCATCGAACTCTGTTTGATGATATCTCAAGGTGACGAGATCAGAGTGACTACAAGTTATGGAACGATACAAGGAGTTATTCGTCATTTCACAGACATCAACAGGCCCATCAAAGCTATAGACAAGTTTCTTGGGATTCGGTATGCTGCGCCGCCAGTCGAGGAATTACGGTTTAAACCTCCGCAGCGACCACAGGATTTGAATCCCGCCATTTATAACGCCTCGTACTTCAGGAGTATCTGCATCCAGGACCCTGAGTACAACAACTTCTTCTGGCCAAATCTGTCGATTCCACAAAGCGAAGATTGCTTGTATCTAAACGTGTATTCGCCTCATCGAGACCCAGGCTCAACAGAGCTCTATCCAGTCATGGTGTACATTCACGGTGGTGGATACGATGCGGGGTCTCCCGTTATAAGCCCCGGTGATGTGATCCCCTTATGGGGCGTCGTACTGGTGACTATTCAATACCGTTTGGGTCCATTCGGATTTTTTAGTTCGGGTGACTCGGAAGCCCCTGGGAACTACGGGATGTTGGATCAGATCGAGGCTCTGAAGTGGATCAAAAACAACATAAGGGCCTTTGGAGGTAACTCTTCAGTGGTGACTATATTTGGAGAGAGCGCGGGAGGGTCCAGTGTTGGTCTTCTGCTCTTGTCCCCACGTGCAAAGGGACTTTTTCACCATGCTATTTCGATCAGTGGAGTGGACCTATCTCCGTTTGCTATTGGCTCACCGGAGGAGGTGACAAAGCAGAGCAAAAAAGTTGCAAAACAAGTCGGCTGTTCCGTGGAAGACAGCCGTAAAATGATGGACTGTCTACGTTCCATCGACGCGTTTACGTTTCCAGTAAAAGAGGTTAATGTCTGGCGACCCATTGTTGACGGGAACTTCCTCAAGGACACTCCAAGAAATCTTAGGAACACTGGAAAATTTCATTATTTACCTTATATGGCCGGGTTTACAAGTCGGGAGGGCTCTTACTTTTTCCCTGAAGTTCTCGACAATGTAAGGCCTGACAATTTCCGTTCTTATACAGAAACCATATTTTATAACATTGGCAACAAATACGGGCAAGTGTTAAATGGAAATCTTCCAAAATCACTCTTAGACGCGATAACGTTATTGTACACACCATGGACACATCGCAATGACGAAATAAAGACAAAAATTGGAATGGCAGACGAAGTGGGAGACTTCACCATGACGGCCCCAACTCACGCAGATATGCTCCTTCACAGCAAACACGCCCCTGTGTTCATGTACGAGTTTGCCCATCGCTCTGAGCTCAATCCCAGCCCCCCTTGGAAAGGGGCCGCTCATAAAGATGATACCCCGTATGAGTTTGGTTTTCCTTTAATGAACTTGACTGTTCTGCAACAGTACAACAATGTTGATCGAAACATTAGCCACATGTTGATCGCGCTGTTTACGAACTTTGCCAAATACGGACACCCTACACCACGACCCGTGCTCGGTGTATCATGGGAAAGGTTTAATTCGAGTCACATGGCATACTTTCGTATCCAGTCCCAGCCGGAAATGGCCGCTAATTACAGACCAACTAAGACGGCGTTCTGGAATGAGTACTACGAGAGGATGTCAGTAGAGGAGCCTCACACATGCGCCTCCAGTTCCAGTGTCCTTAAAAGATGCCTTAGTTGTTATTACCTTATCATGTTTTTATGTTTCTTTCTGTTAAACGTGCTTATTTAAACAAACGTGCGCTGCTACAGCATTGGTCAGTGTTAGATCCAGGAGATGGGCCTGGGGGCCCGCCGCCCTCCCCTTATGGGCGAAAATTTCAAGGCCCGATAGACCGGAAACTTTTTTGGGGCCTCAACTCACCTTAATTTAAGGCCCAAAAAGGACCTGAAAATTTTTCGGGCCCCCACCTTAGAAAGGAGTCTGGATCCGCCACTGTTGGATTCAGACATCTGATGTAGGTAAGGTATCAGGATTAGTTTAACAAATTTAGCAACAAGAACACTTCAAACTGTAAAAGCATTTAGCCTCTTAGGGAAAAAGAAAGACTAGCGGTAAGCTAAAGTCAAATATTGTAGAAATTTAAATTGAATTAAATTTTCACAGTGGCTTGGAAACCTTAGTTTGAGAATTAAAACAGAAATAGAGACTTCAAGAACGTAGTAGCATTGGTATCACATAACATGTGGTGTGGTAGAGCTCTCTGACAATCTGTTTCCGTAGGCAGCCAGCTGAGCTGTAAACTGACTTGGTCTCAGAATTAAGGCAGACTTCTCGTGAAAGTAAATTCTTTGCTTGCCAGTTGTTTGCCATGTTTCATGGCGAAGAACCGCTTGGTCCGCATTCAAACGCCAAGTTAAAGCAGAGATTGGAGTACTCAATTTTTAGCTAAATTGTCGATAATTTCGCATAAAACGGTTCACTCGTTAAAGTCGACCACGATGCCACAAATACTGAGATTTTCAAAACACTCGATTAAAAACACTTGATTTTCGATGGTTTTAGAGGTATTGATTCATTAATGCTAAGGGCACAACCAGTTACCAATTTGTGTGGAAAAATGGTCGACAACCACCTGCACAGTGCAGAATAATCGCATTTCTTTTTGTAGGAAGCGACCCGATTATAGAAAAGCGCTCTTGAAATTCCCATGCGTTGCTAGCCGGGTTAGCGATACACCATGTTACTTAGCAAGTGCGCTGACCAAAGCCTTGGGGCCAGCTTATAGTCTTGAAGTACTCGCGCACGATTGTAGTAGAAAGTTCCCAGAGCCCACGATCCTTCTGGTCTGCCCCAGGGATGGTTAAGACCTCTGGTCGGTCCCAATTTTTGAGCATGGGGAGTACTCCCTCTGTACTTTTCAGCCAATCAGATTTGCCGGAATTGACAATGACCCGTGAATCGCTGACTTCCGATCATGGTGGCGGCTCCTGGCGCAGACCAGAAAGATCGTGGGCTCCGTGGACGAGAACGATTTTCCGGCAACAAAGCAGGAAAGGGTCACGTGGGGGCTAGGTAGCAGCTCTCGTAAGGTCTCACATGAATGGCTTGCGACGCATTGAGAGGACAATAGAACAAACAACAGGAACAATGCCCCTAGCCCCTAAAACAATAGCAACTGCTGCATGCTGCCAGTAGAATTTCAAGCTTACGAGAGCGGCTACCCTACCGCAGTTGGAGTTGACGGAAATTAATGCTCATTACACGAAAGATCCTGTCAAGAAATGAGTAGATATTTTCGGCTGCAATTATAGATTGTTTCTTAGCAATTCTAAAGTGGTGTAGTCACCATAACAATAAGTCACATTTGGCGATGCATAAAATTGCGTTTAGATCAAAGGAATGCTTGAAATAATTGTTACCAAGATATAAAATTCCAATGAGATAAACTGACTTGAAAATAAACAAGGACGGCTTTGAGTGAGGTAGGTTGGGATTCACTTCCGAACAGCTCGTGCGTTTTCTTATTAGTCACTGATATTCCGAATATTTTCGGTTGCGCAATGCAATAACTTTCATTGGGAAAGCTACACCATGCCAAGCCCCACCGCATAACACACCAGCAAGAAAGAGAGAAAGAATGAATGAAAGGGAGGGAGAAAGAGAGAAAGAGAGAAGAAAAGAGAGAATGAACGAATGAACGAATGAACGAACGACCGAATGAACGAATGAAGGAATGAAGGAATGAACGAATGAACGACTGAACGAATGAATGAAAGAAAAAAAGAAAGAAAGAAAGATTGAAGGGTAGAAAAATATTCTACAGAAACTTTAAAATAGTTTTATTGATATGGCGATTTCAAAGCTATTATTTTAAACAAACTGCTTCTGGTACAAGTCGACTCAATTCTATTTTATAATAGATTACGTTACGTACATTAGCAAACAAATTCTGTATACATCTCCAGCCATTTTGTATAGTACCATTTGGGAGAATTTGATGATGTCTCACCCATTTAAGCCCTGTATTAAAATTTTTAGCCTTAATTTCAATTTGCAAATTACCTTTCACTAGTACTGATTTCAATATATTTCTTAATTAACGTAGTTGTTAGAAGAATTTAACGACGAATAGGAGAGGTCAGATTGAACGTTCTCAAAAATAGACCAGGGATTACATTATATTAGAAGGCTTCAAAAGTAAATTCTTTCAATCAGAGAATAATTTCTAAAAATATTTACCGTAGCCTAGGTTTTTAATTTTACTTATACTGAGGATAATACGACGGATAATACGAAGGGTAATACGAAGGGTTATCCTGTATAAATATTCGTTATTATTATTATTGTTAAATCAAATGTCTACACAAAAGATTAAATTTGTTTTGTGTACAGCTTAATCGTAACTCAAAATAATGTATTTACTTATGTCAGCATTTGATCTACAAAGCGAAAATACAATAGTCATTTATTCGTTCAAACAGCAAGACCCAAACCTTTTCCTACCTTTTAAAAACAATTTAATTTTTATGATAATGTATGGTAATAATTAGGAAACCAAGATTCAGACCGCCCTAATGTTTTGGTGATTTTTGAGTAGGAAAAAAATAATGGTTTAAATTTTAACCAAATGACGAACTGTGGTCATTCTACAAAGTGGAGACAGAAATAACGTTTATTCAATGTTAAATGTATTTCGTTTTTGTTTCCTAGGTTTTCTTTCGCGTTTTTACAGCTATTCAGAGGTTAATTTAAAGGTCTTTAAGACTTATTTGTATATAACTTGTATGTACACAACACTCCAACCAAGAGTGGCGTCTGCTCGAGTCGGACTCGAACCCAGGGTCTTTATTCTCTCACACGGACCAGTGGTCACAAAGCGCTTGACCGCTGGTAACGAAGAATAAAGGCCCTGGGTTGTCAATCAGGTCCGATTGAAACATCACACGCATGTCCGAAACACCGATTAAGCTAGTCCAGGATCAGCTTGATTTTTTGAAAAACGTTTTGGTAAGATTTGCTGTTTACATATTTTTTCTTCATTTTTCTGGCCTGGGAGCGGATCTCGCAAAGGTCTCGCATGAATGGCTTTCAACCCTTTGAGAGAACAATAAAACAAACAACAGGAACAACGTTCCCAGCCCCTAAAGCAATAGCAACTGCTACACTAGAGGACCAGTACAATTGCAAGGTTATGAGAGCTGCTGCAATCAGTACTGCAGTTTTCACTTTCCCTAATCTCAAACTCTGCAAACATTTCAGTGTGATTGCCTTGATGCAAAAAATAACTGAAGCCTTGATTAAATTTCAGTCTTGGATCAGATAGGCGTTAATCGGCTTTCAAACTTAGCCTAGCTCTGAGTTCACACTTTACCTATAAAATTAAACCTCGATTCGTGATAATGCTTCATATACAACACTCAAAACAACCAAGATACACAAACAATGAAAAAGAAAATAAACGAATTAATTTGTAAACGCTTGCTTTCCGTCCCTTGACTCGTCCTGGCTACAACGGCACATGTATTCTCTTTTAACAACTGTTTATAATAGTCCCTCCAAAACGCCATCCTGATTGGCTGATAATTGATCGCCATTTTGGGTTGCTGAAGAATCCGAAGGTATGCGAGGTGGCTCCGGTTAAATCTCTCCCACAAGGCACCGCTCACTGGTTCAGGTGTCGGATTACCATATTTGGCAAAATTCGTGAACAGCGTTATGATCGAGTCGCTGAAGTTTTTGTCAGCTTCATCGTAGTTTTGAAGCACAGTGAGGTTCATCAGAGGAAAACCGAACTGATATGGCGTATCATCCTTGTGTCTTACCCCAAGCCATTCGGGGGAGGGATCCAGCTTCGAGCGATACGCATACTCGTACAAGTAAGCGGGACTCTTCTCGCTGTGAAATGTCAAACTCGCGTGCGCAGGCTCCGCGACACAGGAGTCGGTGACAACATCTGAGAAGCCCCGCCTCAGTTTATAGCGGTCGTCAGCATAAGGCCATGGCGTGTTCAGGAAAACAACCGCGTCGGCCAGAGAATCGGGTACCGTTGTTTGGGGTGTCCAAGTCTGTCCGTATCTGTTCATGATATAGGAGAGCGCGAAGATGGCTGTTTCTCTTAAGTCTTTAGGTGTATTGACAGCTCTGATTTGCACCGGAAAAAAGTACGCCCCCTCTTGACTAGTAAAACCGGCCATGAGTGGCACGAGGTTGAATCTGCCAGATTTTCTAAGGCTCTCGGGTGTGTCTGGAAGGAAGTCACCATCCACCACGGGTCTCCATACATTTGCCGTGTCTAGCAAAAGTTTACGAGCTTCTCTTGAACGAAGACACGCTATAATTGCGGCGCTTTCGTCTGCAGGACATTTAACCTCCTTGGCCAAATGTTTCGTGTGTCCTACAGCAGTCGTGTTGACACCAATTGCATAAGGAGAGAGACCAATACCACTAATAGCAATGGCGCGGTGGAAAAGGCCCTTCGAACGCGGGGATAGGACGTGTAATCCAACGCTGGACCCTCCTGCGCTCTCTCCAAATATGGTAACACTTGATGGATTTCCTCCAAAGTCCTTGATGTTTTCTCGAACCCACCTCAAAGCCTCGATCTGGTCCAACATCCCATAATTTCCGGGCGCTACAGAATCACCAGTTGTAACGAAGCCAAACGGTCCCAGACGGTATTGTATGGTGACCAGAACAATTCCCCACAGGGGAATCACATCTCCGGGGGATATAACGGGAGTACCGACTTCGTATCCTCCTCCATGGATGTATACCATGACTGGGTAGGATCCCCCGGCCCCTGCACTGCCATTCCGGCGAGGCGTGTACACATTCAAATACAAGCAATCCTCGCTGTCCGGGTGGGAGAAGTTTGGCCAGAAGAGTTTGTTGTAGTCGCCTGGCTGTATGCAAATGCTTCGAAAGTACGATGCGTTGTACGTAACAGGTTTCCAGGGGGAAACTGGCTGTGGAGGTTTGAACCGCAATTCACCAACCGGCGGCGCAGCATACGGTATACCAAGAAACTTGTTCACGGCTTTGATGGGTTTGTTGATACGTGGGAAGTGGCGGATCACCCCCTGGATTGATCCATATCTTGTACTAATGACAACAGTGCCATCTGCAGACTGCACGAAATTGGTCTCGCTGATTGTAAACACGAGGAACGCTGCAATCAGCATGACGCAGAATGCCATGGCTACGGTGGACGTGAAATGACTGCAGCTGGGTTCTGATGGCTATAGCTAGTTCCACATCCAAGGAAAGAAGATCTTGTTTTGTCTTCTGTAATATTCCGCCGAAAATCGTTGAAAGATCACTTAATTAAATGAACTTCGTAAAACAAAAAGCCGGTCCAATGACATGGGTCTTCCAAGGGCTCCGCTCTGTGGAATCACCAGAAAAATGCATGTTTTCGTTATTAACTCCAGGTAGGCGGGGACAACATGTCAGCTCAGATCAGGTTATCCAAGTGCTAACATGTAAGAATTGACGCTTAACTCTGTTGCAAAAACAGCCTAAGACTTTCAATCTTGATCCACCGATCAAATGCTAGAATTAGCGACTTACTGGATGTTAACGTAAACATGGATTGCCTATCCAATCCTGTTGAAAAGCCTGTAAGAAGCGACAAAAATGTGTTTATCGGCTTTTTACGATAGGCAAATATATTAAAACAAAGGAAGTCGAACAAAAATACAGCATCAAAATATTTGGAACACGGTCAAGCATTACGTCTTGGAAAAGCAATGGCTTTATAAAGGTCATTTAGATATAGTGACTTAACTGTCAAAGCAATTTTGGACAATTTTACTCTCAGACTATTGGGTACCATTTTCAAATTTGATTTAGATAATAATATTCCGAACTGAGCTTTTACTTCTAACAGAAAATTCAGGGGCGATAACAATTAACATTTTTCGCAGCTAATTTCGGAAGCACTTGGTGAAGTATCATATCTTTTCATCAGCAGGAAAATTAATATAGCATTTCATTTAGTTCACCAAGACTCTAGTGCTAAATCTATCCCGGACAACAATAGATACACAATGTGCTTTCGCTCTGATCTGTTATGATAACAGAAAACAACAAGAAAGTTCGTTTCCTGTGACAAATTATTGACTTATGTGTAACATTAGTCATTTTTACTTAATTACTTAATAACAGTCATACCCAAAGTCAACAACGCTTTTGCACGCGCGAAAAGCTAAAAGAAATGCAAATTACGCCATGCTACCCGGTCCAAACAGAATTGATTTGCTCTTAAAAAATCAATTTGATACTTTCCAAACTCGTTTCGGTGGCACCGTACAGGGGCTTCAAATAATTAATCTCGCTAATCGAGCTCTGTAACAGAAAAGTAATAGTTTTTTTCAAACGAAATAAACTCTGGAATTAGAAGTACGTGTGACGTGTGGCTTCGGCGTTACAGTTGCAAGACCTTGCAATACGTGGAAAAGCTAGCCTGTGTTTCAGACGACCGGAGTTTAGTTTCGTCTGCAACGCAGGCTGGGAAGAGCCGACACAATTTAAATTTAAATTCCTCTTCCAGTATTCAAATAAACAAGAAAACAAGTAACAAATAGTCAATTTTAAAGGAACGTGATTGTATAATTTTAATAAGCACTCGTTCAAACAAATGTAATTAAAACATTTTTTTTCCAACTCTATTAAATGTTTTGGAAATCGCAAAATTGGTCGATCGAACATGTCTGACTTCAGATCTCTTCAACTCTTTTTACAGCCAAAACACGTTTACAACCATGCCTACAGCATTCAATAACTGTTTTTCCCGAGGCAAAGTTTGAAGTCTTTCCATATGTTGCCAGATTAGCTTGATTACAGATAAGCCTTGACTAATCATAAATTTTCAATACTACTATTCTTCCCATGGCGTCAACAGGCTTTTCCGGCTTTGCTTTCATACAAAAGAGCCAGAAACGTGTCCGTCACAATATTCATTAATAGAAAATATTTGATTTTTTTTACGATAACAGCAAAATCATGGAATTTGTCTCTGTAAGTGAGTGTATATGCCGCACCCCCGTTTAACCTGAGATTCCATAGATAAAATGTGTTAAAGTTGCGCTCATCTGCCAAATTATTTGGTCGCAAACTGTAAAGTTATAAGCACTGAAAAACGTTGTATATAAATGTAATTAAAATATGCCGTTGCTTTTTTGATGGTAACTGATAGGTTATGTCCCTGATCAAGATATATTGAAACTGAAAAGAGTGGCACTTATGTTATGGTTTAGTACGCTTCTCAGAAACAGGCGTTTACCAAGAGGATCTGTGGAAAATATCCAAGGTTGTCATCAAACTATTTTGCGGGTCGAAGACCTCAGTGACTTAGATGCCTCGAAAGGAACTTTTAATTTCAAATGCAGTTGCGCAGCGAAAAGAGAATTAACTCACACATTAGATACGGCAAACTGCATTATGTTAGCTCGACTATTTAGTTTTTGTCGAATTATTTGCTAAAACCATCAGAATATTATAAACATGAAACTACTGTTCATTTGACAGAATTGAAACACGTCCTAGCGACAAGCGACAGACGGCAAACGCACGACTTGTGGAGGAATAAACGTGCTGTTACACACTTTTAAATATTTTCTTCTAATATCGTGAATAAATACCTAAATATAGGACTTGTTTACACGTTGAAAGAAATGACTATATCAGTGTAAAAACGCGAGGGGAGAGTTGAAAAAACTGACCCCCGGTTCGCGGACTCCCCACTGAACCCCTAGTCGGCGGACTACCCTACGGACTAGTCCGTGGACTACCCTGCGGACTACCCCTACGGACTACCCTTAATAATCAACCAAATTTACTTCTGCGGGTTAAAGAAATCCAAGAAACTTACCTAGCTACCGACGCGATCATACAAAGCACCCGCCATCTTGCAATTGCTATTCAGTTGGTTACGAATGGGGTGAGACTGAAAGAAGACTGGGTCGAAAAGCAAGATAGCGGGTGAAAATCCATATGGCGGGTGTTTTGAATGATCGCGTCGGTAGCTAGGTAAGTTTCTTGTATTAATTAAACCCGCAGAAGTAAATTTAGTTGTAGTCCGTAGGGTTAGTCCGCAGGGTAGTCCACGGACTAGTCCGTAGGGTAGTCCGCGGACTAGGGCGTTAGTGGGTAGCCCGCGTTCCGGGGATCAGTTTCCAGTTTCAACTTTCCCAAACGAGAGAGAGGAATTTATTTTAAAAATAATGTAATTATGCTGTCGGGCAATCACAACGGCGTGATACTGTACCTGACGTCAACTTACTTTTCTGTGTTTTGCAGATGTATTGTTTTGAAGTGTTCTACAATTGTAGCATTTCCGTCATAGTTAGGTCATAGCAGTTACATTGCCAGGTCTTACGAAATGTTTTGAATATTTTTTATGATTTGTAAGATGCTTACGAAGGAGCTCAAAGTAATGTGTGATTAGATGATTTAAAATAAATAACCACAGGTAAAGATTAAAGGAAGATTTAACGTTAGAATGTTTTGATAGTCACCAAATAAGACTAGCCCCCGAACCTAAATGCTCTTATACTGGGGCTTAGTTTACTTATATAAAGCCAAATTAATTTCAAGGCATGCAAGTACCACGCGAAAATGGCAAAATGTAACTTGACAAGCTCACCAGTGCTATCTGAAATATTACGAGCATCTCTTGAATAACAGAGAAGACAAGGCAAGCTCGATCCACATCCAATAAACGCCTAAATATATTTTTGTAGTCCTCTTGCTTATTTTACTTTTTTTTTATAGATTCTTAAAATACTTACCTATTTAAGAGGGGGTAAGTTTCTAAAGAAACTGTGGTGCTGCGTCGGTGGGAAGTATAACAATATAATTTGGTTTCATCAACTGGGTTGATAATGTCAATTGGCCACCGTAAAGAGATTCAAGAGCTGACGTTTCGAGCGTTAGCCCTTCGTCGGAGCGAAGCGTCGTCGAAGCGTCGTCGTTAGCCCTTCGCTCCGATGAAGGGCTAACGCTCGAAACGTCAGCTCTTGAATCTCTTTACGGTGGCCAATTGACCGTGACATTATCAACCCAGTTGATAAAACCAGATTATATTGTTACCTATTTAAGGTTTGTTTTTCAAACCGAAATATCGGGCAAATATATTGTACTTGTTTTAATGTGATTTTATTTCTGTTTTAATTTCTTCTCTTCGCCGTGGGGATCAGTCTACCTATTTACGCCTATTTAATTGAAGAGAATTTAAAATGGATTTAATGCAAACATCTCGTTTCCGTTAACGTTTCAAGGAATGCCGAAACCCTTAGCTCCGAACACCAATCAATGTTTTGTGGTGTTTTGTAAATTTTTGGATGATTTTGGGGCATACTTGGAAGGATGGAGTTTTTCTTAAAGTGCACCTAATCCCAAAATATTGTTTCCACTAGAATAAACCTTTGCCCCAATTTGAAACGCATTGCACCTTTTTACCAAATTCTGACTTTATAGCATTCAAAAGTTAACGATAAACAGTGCATCATTTGTTCCACGACCGAGTCAGAAGGGGCGTGGGTCTATTCCCGATTTGACGTCACAAACTGATTTGCATGCATGTTTACAAAGACTTGATGCGATGTAAATCATTTTGTGACGTCAAATAAGGAATAGACCCACGCCCCGCTTCTGACTCGGTCGTGGAACAAATGATGCACAGTTTTTCATAACGTTTGAATGCTATAAATAGCCAGAATTTGGTAAAAAGGAGAAACGAAAGGTGCAATGCGTTTCAAACTGGTGCAAAGGTATATTTTAGCAAACAAATATTTTGAGGTTAGGTGCACTTTAAAGGAAAAAGAACATTTGGAGAAATAAGAAATAGTGAAGATTTAATGAGAATATGCACACCCAAACAGTCCCCCTACCAAGCTGGTTGCTCCTGTGTGGGGTCAACTGTCTGTGGATGTTTCAAAACTAATTATCTTGCTTTCATACCTACTCTAAACCTCTCAAAATTTCATTCATATTCAGGTAGACCCCCGCCTTAAGCATGCAGAAAACGCAACTTTCCATAGCATGTCGGAATTCTTTCATCTCAAAGTTCAGAACATAAATTCTTCTTACTGATCATAGATTGATTTCATACAAGGTTTGAGAATTTGAGGGTTAATTAAGGTGACTTCTCAGTTACTGAGGCCGTCCGACAGGTAATATGATCCGCGTAAGATAATAGTCCACTCCAATCATGATTTTAATTCTCTTGGCTCCGCCTCGTGAATGCCCCACCCTCCATAAAAACAGCAAACGTTCTATAATTTTTTTAAAAACCGCACTTGTTTCCATCTCTCAAGAGCTGTATATCGACAAAATATTAGGGTTTAAGTCGGCATGCATATCTACAGGAGAAATACTGCACCCTTTTCTAAGCATTTTACTTGAATGAATAAAGGTGATGTTACACGGGACGATTTTCATGACGCGCAGGACGATTTAGCTGCGGCAACAATTTGAAGACGATTTAAAAATCTGCAAAATTGTTGGAGTTGGTTCGTGAAACACCCTCCTCGCTGACTTTTAACGCAACATAGCGTGATATTAGCACGCGTGTTTGCGTCTGTTCGAGAATTATTGAATATCCATTTTAAACAAATGGCGTTCTATAGCCTTTTTCCTTATTTTCATTTCCGTCGTACTACTAGCCTTGCAATTTTATTTGGTTATTTTCCACTACATTTTCCTATAATGCTTAAAGTGCATATGACACGAAATTTTTTCCCGTTTTTCCTAAGTTCGATATGTTTAAAAAACGGTCCAGCCTTAACTTAGGCAGAAATATTTTTAAAGCCCCTTTTTCTTCGTTCAAAATACGCGCTTTTCGCTTCAAAATTGTCCCTCGTTTTGGGCGGAGCCGAGAATCTCCTGCAACGCGCTGATCATTAGAAATTGCAAAAGAAAACGATCGAATTAATAGCGACCAATGAGAAGCAGATGTTCACTGGGCTTTAACTTGGTCGCTTCGTGCCACGAAACCCGGAGTTAAGAACCAGCACTATTTTTAAACAGATTTTTATTGTCAAATTAATATTTTATCTCTTATTCTCTTAATTAATTAATTGATCAATTTTTTTTTCTTCTAGCATACCTTTAAACTAGCTGGTACCAATATTAATCTAAATTCTAATTCAGAAACTCAGTGGATTCTCAATGGATGAAACTCAATGGATTCGCTCCGACGAAGGGCTAACGCTCGAAACGTCAGCACTTGAATCTCTTTACGGTGGCCAATTGACATTATCAACCCAGTTGATAAAACCAAATTATATTGTGTTCTAATGTAAATCGGTGAATCTGATTGGTTTTCCCATTGTTTCCTATTTGCTGATAAAAAACGGTTTCGCGGGCATTGCTATTTGAAGACACTATAGTTCGTAAAATGGTAGCTTCTGGAATGCAATCCTTTAGAGTTTCCACTAAAGTAGTTGGACCACTCCCTTTCGTTTGCTGTGAGCGATAGTGAACTCGGCTGCGCCTCGCCCATAGAAAGTCGGGCTCGTAGCAAGCAAGAGCACCTGGCTTTCACGTTCTCCGGGAACAACAGAACACCAATGGCGGTATTTAAATCAATATTCTTGTAAATGACTTTCAGATAGAGCGAGTTTCAATTAAGTGTCATCAAACCAAAACCAAGGGAATCACTTTGGCCAATCACAAAGGACGTAAACAATCCATTGAACCAATCAAAACGCGAAGTAATTACACGTAGCCGACACAAAGCGCGGGAAAACGTGTACGCGCGAGTCACGATTGGTTTTGGTTTTACTCCTGATTGGTTGAAAAAGTGGCGCAAGGTTTTTTAAACCAATCACCGAGCGAAACCAAAGTAATTCGCTTCTTACTTTTGACGCTCAATTGAAAACCGTTCCCGCGGTAACTATTCGCCGTTACCTGTCTCAATTGGCTAAATACAACAATCTCATTTCCAGAGCTTGCGCGCCATGACCAGCCGTCAGTCTTTCTGGGTTTGGTTTGATTGTGCGCGTGTGTTGGAGATTATCGATGAAATGAACAAGTTTTCAACAGCCAATCATATTTGGCTGTCTCATTTTGGCGGGCTTTCAGTCTTGATTCTTGGTGCTAACCAAACCCGGGAATCGCGGCCTCTGGTTACGAGATTGCTAAACACAACTACAAAAAAACAACGCGCATTAGTTACATAAACCAAAACACTACATTTTGTACTGATAAAATGGATCAACTGTTTTTGTTTCCTTGATTTTCTTTCTCTTGTCACTTTTATTTTTTTTATATTAAATACAATTCAATAAAACTACTATATTTTTACAATGTAATTCACAAATCTGTTAATTGTTCTTATATTACGTTACTATAAATATTATATTCGTGTATAATTGTCTCCTCCAATAATTAATGGCCTTCATCATTACGTAGCATTACAAATAACTCTGAAGTGCTACTAGGATGAAAGAATGTTGTTCTTGCTATTTCTCGATTACGATATTTTTATAATTATTGCGCCTCAATTTTCAAAATAAGTCCGTTTTTTTGAACTACGATTTATTTTGGTATGCAGCAGGTTACTTCGAAAATCTCGTGCGGCATACTAATAAGCTGAGTTCACAAATTGCAAAAGTAAAGTGGTGAGTAGATGACGTCATTTTTTCTCGCGATCCAGCTCTCTCAATGAAACTCGATTGAAGCAGAATATGGCAATGACGGACAGTTTAAGCAAGAAGTGTTCGCAATAATTGGAACGGTGCATTCTTGCCAAATATAAAATCAAAATCGAAAGAAAACGAGAACAACATTTTTCATCGTAGTGGCACCTTAACAGTGGATCTATTAAGAGGGCCTTTACGTTCTTTTTTAAAAAAATTAAAACGAAATTGCCCATATATGGTCATTAACCGATCCGTCATCTGCAATTGACAGATATCCTACGATATACGTAAGTTACGATGATTTGTCAAAAGTAAAAGATGCTTCGTTGGCTAATATCAGGCCATATTACGCCCGATTTTGCAGGATAATTGTTAACGCGCTATATCGTGATAAAAAGGAAGAAAACTTATTGGTAATCATGGCGTCACTGTGAGTGAAAGAAATGAACGTTGATTCCTTTATGTACTTATAGGCTTTGTTCGTTCGTTTTCAGCTATGCACTTCTCTGTAAAACCGGGCGACGGATATCAATTCTGACAGGATATATGTAACAATTATTCTGCAAAATCGCGCCGATTATTGCTTGATACTTAGATGACGGATAACAATCGCTTCATGGCCATATATGGGCAACGTAACAATTTGTTGAGTAATAATTAAAAATTATTCCACGAGCGCGCGTTGACTATAACCATCTCATATCCAACAAGAGCGAGTGGAATAATTGTTTTATTAAAAACGCCCAAAAAATATTGTACAAACATTGCAAAAAATGCTTTCTTTTACGTGTACACCTACCATATTTGTAGGTCAATGGTATATGAGCTCATATACCATTGCCTCTAAACCAATCAAAACTCAGGAAATACAATATACCATAGCTAGTGTTTAATAATGTATTATACCTTTCGTTCGTACCGATTTTGTAAAACATCTCATGTGATTTCCCACACTGAAACAGAGCGACGTAATAAGATCTGGGGACCATTGTCCGATGTTGGAAAACGCGATGTGTTTTGTCCAAGAGCGCGTGGAAATTAATCGGCCAGCTAATCTTGGCAACCCACAGGTTTCACTGTTTTCCACCAGTTATATGGGTACAAATGTTTCATAATTTCGATTCCATTTCTTGGAACAGAGATATTGATAAATCCGAACTTCACTTTGGGCAGCGGTGGTTCCACCAAACGGGAAGGGAACGTGTGGTACAGTTTGTAGTTGATTGGCATCAACCTTGACTCGATACCAGGCCTACTCATCATTCCATTATAATCGTAAAACACAAAAAGATCAAGCGTTGGCCAGGGCCGGTCTCTTTCAGAGATAATAATCAGCGAACTCTGCCACAGTCTGTTTTCCATCGATAGACCAAGCACTGTAAACAAAGCTTTAAAATCTTCAAAAGTCATTTCATGGAATTGACCGTCGCCATTTATGGCAAGATCGACATCGTCATCCCATGGGAGGGGACCATCTATACCTCGTAATGGACCCCATATGGAACCGTACATTAACCAGCAATCTATCCCCATGCTTTCCAAAATGGAGTGTACTTTGTAAGTCAGTTGAACAAGTTGGTCTATTTCTTCTTTGGAATTCTTGCATTTCGGCGGCGGCCCCCAGGGTTTGTTTCCAGTATAACGTCCGGGAGTGACGAGGTTTACTTGAAGGAACACAACAACTGCGATGAATAGTACAACAAGTCTGAGTACCTTGCGCTGGCGCCGCACTGAGGAAAACAACTTTCTCTTGATTGAAACAACGAGGCTTGTCAAATACAGTCTCTTTAGCTCCGCCATGCAGCCACAGAGTATGCTACAGAAGAACAAAAACAACAACAAACGTTTAATGTGTGACGGAACAATTATAAATTGCAGCAAAGTCAATAGGCAAGATTTGTGACTCAATATTATATGTATTTTCATTTGGGTGCTAAACGTTCTCTTTATAGCTTTGCAGGAAACAATTACACCTGCTTTGACCTGTTCGTTTAGTCACCTTTCTGCTCCTAATTCTAACTCTCAACAAGCGATTATGCGTGGTTCAATTCTACATGTTACTATCCCCCTGGGCACACCTCCGGGCATTTGCCTTTTTTTCCTTATTTTGCGGTCTATTCCCCACCCACGGGAACGCAGGTCTATTCCCCAGCCCCAGGACTCCTCGTCGACCACAAGTAAGTCATTTGTGTACAAAATCGAGATAAAAATACTGATTTATATAAAAAAGATTACATTTATAGCATAAGAAATCATGAATATTACATTTTATAAAGAAAACTGAAGGAAAACTACCCGTACGTCTCGCCACTTCCTCGAACGAATAGGAAAGAAAGGAGCTTGTAAACAGCGAACAGAACAATAAAGGAAAGCAAAAAACCTTCAAAAGCATATTTAAATTTTAAAAGATTATTCTTCTCCAACCAGTCGGCTTGGATTCGCTCCGACGAAGGGCTAACGCTCGAAACGTCAGCAATTGAATCTCTTTACGGTGGCCAATTGACATTATCAACCCAGTTGATAAAACCAAATTATACAATTTTTACAGATTTACCCTGAAAATAGGCAGCCTCCTAGCGCGGTACGGCACAATCGTGTCAACCGATAAGCAAGCTAGGAAGAACGTCGAGAAGGCACTTTTGATTAGCCGCACCTCCCCCCCCCTCCTCCCGGGCCTAGGCTGCTTAAAACAATTCCCCACTCCCGGACCGAAAGGGCTGGATTAGCATTAATTTAACACGTCAGTGAAATTTAAGAATTTTTACATTTATCAAATCTGCCTCTGCCACAGGGTTTCCCTCTGCAATAAGCTCCTCGTCTGGAAGTGGGTCTCAAAAACCTTCTGATACCAAACTGCCTCCCAATGTACAAAAAGAGACCAAGCAACTGAATCAAAGCACGAAGCCAGAAATAATAGTCCGTTAGCAACGCGTCACCGCTCTGCAAGGAAGGCTTGCAGAGCTATACTTTGGTTTTGTGTTTTGTTTGTGTTTTGTCTATCCAGCAGAGTCAGCTATATACATACACAGTACTGGAAACGAACGGTGGCAATACATTTCAGAGCATGTGCAGAACTTGCTGCTGTGATTGCAGTCATCTTTAGAAAGGGAACTGTTTCGATGGATAAACCATTGCAAGCGACAGGCAGTGTCGCACTACCGCCGCCTGGTTAGTTGAGTTGGTAGAGCGCCGGACTGTTGAGCGGAAGGTCTCGGGTTCGATCCCCAGACCGGACCAACACTCAGCTGGGTCTTCAAATAACTGAAGAGAATGTGCTGCCTTTGCAATGACATCAGCAAATGGTTAGACATTCTAGTCTTCGCAGATAAGGACGAAAAACCGTGGGTCCCTTCTCCTGCATCTTCAGTGTCCTCGCCATTAGTACTCAGGGACACCCAACGAGTCTGTTCTTCGCTTTATCTGTTCCCCAGCACAAATGTTGCTGGCTGGCAAGATTGCTCAGTTTTCACTGAAAATATTACAACTTTTGCGCTGGCTAATTAAACTCGGAAGGGCGACTGAACAACTGCTCGACGAAGGCATAAGTCTCGTTCAAAGCCATTTTCGCACGTTTGCTGTTTGTTTTAATTGACGGCTGGGAAGAAAACGATGGTATTTGGGGGATTCATACCTGGCTCCGCAACACAACGACAACCGAGCAAATCACAGATTTGGCCGTCACCGCCATGCATGCAAATACAGGTTTACCATTGATAGAACTGTGGTTTGTGAGAGATAAATTTGTGGTGCTGCACCCTAGGCAAATGACGTCGTCTTCACTTTTGTCCAACTAGGTTAGTAAGGTATTGATAGTAGCTTCTATTAATTCTAATTTGTGGCATTTGTTTGCAGTGTTACAGTCTCGAATTCGTCCTCACTAAATCACCATTCCTGTTTTGGGACAAACGAAGAAGAACTTAAAATATAAGAACGTATAGTTTGGTGACCAATTTTGGTATCAGCCACCCCCACCCCTACCCCACCCCACCTCCACTGAAAATCCTGGATCCGCCCCGGCACTGTGAAGTGAAGTGAAGCAGTTTTCCGCCCAACCCCCTCCCACCCCTCTCCAATTATATTACATGCACAATATCCAAAAGCCAAAGAATAGGAATGAAAGTCAAGTAATCTCCATAAGGCTAGTATCCTTTTGGCTTGTAACGCAATCTTTCCTCCACAGGAAAGACTGCGTGACAAAACAGGAGGTTTCCAATAGTGTTAGTTTCTTTATCTCGTGATTTCGAGACGGACATAAAATAGCCACTGACCCCAGCGCCAACCAGTTTGTCCAGACCTAAAGCTCCGACAATTCGATCAAAGTCATTTGGCATTCAACGCCGCCTCGTACCCAGGCGCCTCCTTAAGCTTTTGGGGCAAAGGCTTGAGAACGACTTATGAAGCGCGCAAAGATCTTGGGAAGTGTGAACCATGACCCTTTGCGTTTACAAGAAACCTTGCCTGTGCAGCAAGCGTCCCCAAGCTAGCGAAGAGCTGTTATTATATGATCTGTTGTCGTATCTGGCGGCGGGAAAATTTGGTCGAGAGCGGGGGGACAAGCGTTCCCTTTCTTTCCTCCCCCCGCCCCCTTCTTTTCCCTTTTTGCTCTCGCCCCAATTTTCGCGCGACCAGAAATCGCTCTTCGCTGTTCGCTCGGGCGGGAATGCTTGCTACGCCAAACGCAGGCTACAAGAAACCTTCACAAGTCAAGTTCCTTGCGCGCGTGACTTTGAGACGCCTGGGTACGAGGCAGGCATTCAACGTATAAAGCAGCTGAACCAAATATCAATATAATTTGGTTTTATCAACTGGGTTGATAATGTCAATTGGCCACCGTAAAGAGATTCAAGAGCTGACGTTTCGAGCGTTAGTCCGACGAAGGGCTAACGCTCGAAACGTCAGCTCTTGAATCTCTTTACGGTGGCCAATTGACATTATCAACCCAGTTGATAAAACCAAATTATATTGTTATACTTCCCACCGACGCAGCACCACAGTTTCTTTAGAAACTTACCCCCTCTGAACCAAATATCCGCGAACAGAGTGAAAACACAAAAACATACCGCTTTATGCATATTAAACGCAAAAATTATGACGTACACACACGCAACTGGTCAAGACATTAAAATAAGTCTGATTGTCCCCTTTTTCAGCTGTCAACCCTTGTTGGCAGCCGTCTGGTTGATTAATATCGAACCTAAATTCAAGCTTTGCGTTTAATTTTTGGAAGACAATACCTTCCTTTTATGGGCATTTTAATTGTTTGCAGCTTTGAGGCTCTATTGTTTTTAGAACAAAGGTTGGAAAGAACCGGAGCGTAGCTAATTCAAAATCAAAATCAAAATCTTCCTCATTACTAGATGGTGACAAAATCAAACCTTCTCGGTGTCTAGAACAACGATAGGTTTATCGACGGCTTATCACCCGTCCACGTAATTCAAACGTGGCGTGACCATACTAAGTTTTCTCAAGTAGACTACCGTTGGGAAAAAAATGTCATCACCTACAATTTGATTATTGGAACCGATTGAAGCCGCGTGTGATTTCGCGACAGCGGTAGAAAAATCCCTTAGGACGGAAAACAGAATAACCGACAATAGAAACACAATCGAAAATGGAAACATTGGAAATAGAAAGACACAACAAGCTGTCACGCGCGTGATCCAATGCATCTAGCATTTGATTTCAGCTGACACTGTTGTTGTAACGTAAATACTTTAGCTTTCTGAAAACATTTGACGTTTCATGTAGAAAGCTTTTTGCGTTTGATATATATTGAGATGACTCGGCCGAACACCTGGCAGATCGGGCAAGCTCGTTGTAGCAGGCGATAGCGATAGAAAAGGGCTAAATCCGATCAAATTAGAAAGTGAGCGTCGTTACTAACGTTCGTACCAAACTACGCAAATACAGTAGAAATTGAAACTCTGCGAAAATTCATCACGAAAGACGAGAAATGGTCGTCAATGTGTGCCGGGGAGACCAAATACACACAGATTGAATCCCATGATCGTGGGAGCAAGCGATCGAAGAAGCTTGTTTCCGCCTGTTTGTACGTTGTCTTCGCTCTCGGGCCGGAAGCGAAGACGACGGCTTTTTTCGCAGGCTATCAAATCCCCAGTGCTAATTTAATTGCTGTAGAAATCGAAATGAAAAGGGTAAGAAAATCGGTGTTTTACCTCGGTGTAAAACAAACTGTGACATTTTTCTTGGTTTTTGAGCTAACTTTTTTCTGTTCCATATTTTTGGAGTTCTTTGTTGTCTTGTTCGTTATAACCCTAACGTGACTGGTGCACGGGTTTTTACACCGAGGATGAGACGAAAGTCGGTTCTGTCCTCGTATACCGGTTCACAAGAGCCGATACAAAAGATCCAATGATACACAACAGCCAGACAATGACTCCTAAACAAAGCTAAAGAAAGAACAATGGTTATTCCCAGTTGTGCACCGATACACCAGGACAGACCCCGAAAACGATTATTCACACCTCGCCACGGAAGACGAAGCAAAGGTTGCAGGTCTACTGTTTGTTCGCAACAAAATTTACGCTCTTGACGAACAAACCTCGTTCCGGAATGTCTGATCAGCAAGGTTCTGGCGCCATCTATTCAACGTTCAAGTCTTCTTCTCTCTTTGGTAGCACGTCGCACGCTTCGTTCCAGGAAAATATTGTATAACACCCTCGTACCCAGGGTCGCTCGGCAAACCAGATTTGAAGTCCGTAAGTATCGGACTTCCTGTTTAACCACAGGCAGACCACCCGATGTTTGAGTTTGTTGCGTGACACCGATCAATGGCGGTTACAAAAGAATCAGTTGGCCGCGATTTGCTCTAAATACTATACTGTTCAATAAACGTTGAGGTGAAATGTTAATTGAGTCTTGTGTGCTATTTTTTGCCCGTTCTGAGCCGTTTAAGGCGTCATTTCGCGAGATAATTTATCGACCCATAGATCATATATAAGAGAAAAAGAGACAAGGCAGGCAGCACGACAGCCGGCGGCCACGACCTTGTTCGGTTCAAGCCCAAACTGACGCTAAACCGTCATAATTCTCACCTCGAAAACGCCGGCATCTGATCGAGCATAAATTTCTTCGTACTTGAGCCGAGCTTGAGCTTCATCCTTACAAAAGTTTCCGAGAAAAGCGATCCTGAAGTCCAGAAAACAGCTTTCTCAATATGATCGGTGCCAGATTCGTGCCCAAAACGCATCGCAACGCATGCTGCCGTTGGCCCGTTGGCAGTCCAAAAGCCCAAGGCCGCCTCCCATTGGTAGATTCGAATTAACTCGCATTCTTCAGATTCGCAAATTTTCTGCTCGATAGTACCATCCGTTTTGAAAACAGAGCATCTTGAATATTTGAGTTCTTGGCCGTATGTAACATCAAGCCGAGAACCGTGACAAAACTGTTTTGTTTAGAAAAAGCCTATCCTTTCGATTTTCAGATGTTTGAACATTTCAGATATAATAAGTGGTGTTTATGCGTAAGTATAATAGTGCATGAGCCAAAAGTAGTCGCTGAATTCCAGATGGTCTCGCGTGCATCACGGCGGCCATATTTGTGCCCCTCGGAAGGACACAAATATGGCGCCTCCATACTAAGCGTTGTAAATTTGCGTGGAACGTTTCGGCAAATAACTCGCGAACGGCGCACCGCACAGACCTGGGACTTGAAGAATTTTTTTATTTATTTATCAGCGACACTCACTGAAATTCTAAGCTTCTGTAGTTAAATTGTTTCGAATTTAGTTTTTGATAGCGTGACAGTGAAAACCACCAATAAGATGATTGACTGCGTTAAAGACACAGCAGAGGCCTGGGTACCACACGAAGGAGCATCCAAGCCTTAGTCATTCTCGTCCCCAGAGCCACTTGTCCCTCTTAGCCGGTTGGGCCTGTGTACCAAGAACAAGTGGCTCTGGGGACACACGATTTGATTCGCCTAAATCAAACAAAGGGCGTCCAATGACATGGGCCGTTTTAAAATCCCAAATCATTGGCACGTTTAAAACGGTAGATGTGATTGGACTCCCTTTCTTAGATTTCAGCCAATCGAATCATGTGTCCCCAGAGCCACTTGTTCCTCGTGTGCAGGCCCAGCCGGCTAAGAGGGACAAGTGGTTCTGGGGACGAGAATGAGCCTTAGTCAGATTGTGAAATTTGAGGATGATTGGAGTAAAGGGAACTCAATGGTGGGTCTTCAAAAATCCCTGAAACAAGAGAGATTAGTATGCCCCTGTCCCTCCAACGTCATAAATATTCCGGTTCTTCGGCCATTTCAACTTAATAAGAAAAAGAAAACAAACGGCGGTTATAAACATTATCAATAGACAACGCATGGTAAAAAACTTTTATAAACTTGACGTTTCGTATGCTTCATCATACATCTTCAGAACTCGATTCAGAAGTGACGGTTATAATTGTTACTGGCCTCTACACCAAGTGGGACTCTTTCACTCCTAGAAATAAACCTAATCCGCACCCTAACTTATCGCTGTTTCTGCTCAAGTTCCTCCTTATTACAGTCGGCGCTCTTTGATTTAAAGAAAACTCTCCTTCAAAATGGTTACACGATAGGCATACTTTGTAATATAAACATTAATGATGTTTTGTACAGACAAAAGAACAGGTCTGCTGAACCTATCGCCACTGTTCCATAGAAAGATGTTTTCCTAGTCTTGCCTTTTTTAGGTTTCCAAAGCGAAGTTCTTGCGCGACGTGTTAAATTTTGTGTCAGAAAATTTAATGGGGTCAAGTAGCCGCTTTCAAAGTAGTGTACAAGGCTAATTGTTGGGACTGTGATTTCTTCTACGTCGGTAAAACCAAACAACGATTACATGACCGAACTGGCTCTCACACAAGATGGTCACGCCTCCGCGGTTGCTGACCATGCCATTTCTACAGGTCACAACATCAAATGGGACCATTTTGAAATCCTCGCTACTGGAAAGTCCGACTTGCACTGTAGAATTAAAGAAACGCTATTGATCAGTGACTTAAAACCCTTACTTAATGAAAGCGTTGAAAGTGAGAAGCTGTTTCTTTATTGATATCTACCGTTAGTACTGATCAACTATCGGAAGTATCAATTGTCATTGTTTTGGCTAGTCACAGTAATCACCAGTGCCTCGCTTTACTTTTGTATTTTTAAAATGTTTTGTAACAGTTTTAACCGTCACTTCTGAAGATGTATGTTGAAGCATACGAAACGTCAAGTTTATAAAAGTTTTTTACCATGCGTTGTCTATTGATAATGTTTATAACCGCCGTTTGTTTTCTTTTTCTTCTAAAGTGTACTACGTCTTTGCACTCAAATGCTCTTTCTGGAGACAGGTAGCCTGCGGACAGGTTTCCCGAAAACTGGGGCCTTGGGCCGAGTCATGTGAAGCTCGGGGCTTCGCGCCGGAAAATAGCGCCCCTCCGAGACAGGAGCCTGTTCGCAGGCTAATTTTTAGATTCAGTTGGTTTTAAATCTTCGTTCCCCGTCCTCTGTTCGTCTGGAAAGTGGCTAATTGCACAAAACCAACTCGAAACAAGAGTCTGTCAGTTGGCAATTTTTTTTACAACCAACATAACCGTTTATTGAGGTTTAGTATGGCAATTCTGGAACAATGCGGAACACATTATTTTTCAGTGACTGTATATCACTTTCGCAGAATTCAGGGGCGGATCCAGGATGTTTGTTAGGAGGGGATGTACCAGTTAAATAAGAAAGCCGCAGGTCATCCCAGGGAGGTGTACGCATCCCCTGCCACCCCCCCCCCCCCCCCCCCCTTCAGATCCATCCCTGTGATTAGTAGCTATTGTTCATGTGTTAAAACGCCTCAATCAATGCAACATATGCAAGCTGGCAGACAACCTCGTTCCCAGGATCTCTCATCTTCCCGGGTTGGCTGGCAGAACAAAAACAGAAGCACTGAATTCCACTGGCGGATCCAATTAGCAATAAAATTTATAAATCAACGAAAAAATAACAAGGCTGAGTTTAAACAGTAAAGGAATATAAGCGTCAATGCCCGTGACGTGATAATGGCATGATCAAATCTGTCCAATAACAAGCGTTTGCGCATGGCGCAATCGGATCCAAATTATAACCACTCAGATTTTTGCGCAAGTTTTGGTATTAATGATCATGAATAGGATGTTATTGTACACTACGGTGGAGAGAAACACTCGGTTAAAGCATTCCCCGGGGACTCTCAAATGAAATAGACGGGGATGATCGTCGTCTTGCTTAGCTTAGGGCTATGAAGTCTATAAAGTTCGGATTTTGATCTCTCTTAGGGTGTTACGGGCAAAACGCGAATATGTTTTACCCGTCAAGGTGTCGTTTAGTGTTGCACGTCAAGAAATACAGAAAAATAAACTTTTTTTAGATTTTTGGTATATTCGAGGGATCAAAAAAGCCTGAGCAATGCCCTAATTGATCTCCTTTAGGGTTTGAGGACCAGTAAAATAGAAAAAACCAAAACAACAGCAACTGCTACACTGGACGACCAGTAGAACAACAGAACAATGGCCCCAGCTCTCAAAACAATAGCAACTGCTACACAACAACAGAACAAACAACAGGAACAATGCCCCTAAGCCCCAAAACAATAGTAACTGCTACACTAGAGGACCAGTAGAACAACAGAACAAACAACAGGAACAATGCCCCTAAGCCCCAAAACAATAGTAACTGCTACACTAGAGGACCAGTAGAACAACAGAACAAACAACAGGAACAATGCCCCTAAGCCCCAAAACAATAGTAACTGCTACACTAGAGGACCAGTAGAACAACAGAACAAACAACAGGAACAATGCCCCTAAGCCCCAAAACAATAGTAACTGCTACACTAGAGGACCAGTAGAACAATAGAACAAACAACAGGAACAGCCAAAAATCAAGGGTTTAAAATATCAGGTTTTCACTCTGTCAGTATTTAAGTTGTTTTTTGGTAATCTTAATCAATCTTTCTTAACTAACTCGCATGTTTTTATACCTTATAAAAGTCAGATTTATAATTTTTGGATTTTTTCACTTATAATTTTTGAAGATGGCAGAAAGAACTAACTTTATAATAACCTCCTTTCAAACAAGAGAATCAAGAACAAATTTATTTCTACTTATAATAAATGAATTATCTATAAATGCTTAAAACTGGATTATTATTTTATAAATGACATTTCATTTTAAATGTAAGAATCATGGACAAGCATTCCTTCAATAAAGAAAGGATGCCTGAAAAACTTAACTTAAAGATTCCAAAAGCATCTAATAAGCAGTTCAGTTTCAACAATCAAAATCTCAATGTTGCCTGTAACAGCTAGCCTGCGTTGCAGCCGGACGCGTCACATAATCCTCGGTATAGTCCGTCTGCGCAACGGTGCCCAAAAGCTTGTTCCGACCCTCTGCAGGTTTGCAAGGATCTGTGTATTCATTTCTGATTGACTAGTTTCGTATTATATCTTGTAATTGTCACGCGTATGGTGGCCGACTGTTATCACAGAAAAATTGGGCCAAATTCTTAAATAACCGAAGAAAAAGCGAACAAAAAACACTTTTTCGTTGAATACATTTTTTCTGAAAAATAAAAAATATATATAAAAAAATAAAAGGGATATACTACAAATGTTTTAAAATAAATTTAACTTTGGATTAAAAAAAAGGGGAAAAAATGAAGAAACATGTTTCGGAAATGAAAAAACAAAAATAAACTAGAGTATATTTACAAAAAAACAGTAAATAGAAAAACACAAAGAATAAAATCAGAGTTTTGATTTCAATACCAAATATATTTGAATTTCAAAAATGCTGTGAGAACGACCGGCTAGGAGACGGCCGGTCGTTCTCATACAAAATTGTAATTGAAAACGAAATGTTTGATGACGGCCGAGTGTTCTCATAGCCCGCTATATCCATGATCAGCGATCTTCTAAGCGGAAGCAGTAACTGGGAGGACAATGAACAGATTTCAGTCAGAATAACTGCGCTATGTTGTGAAAAATCTCTGGCGAAAGAAGATTCTGGACTTCATCAGTTTGTCGGGATTTTCCTGAATATGCTTGGAGTTTGGGAACTTTGAGCAGAAGGCTAGGAGTTTTCGGTGATATCGATCGAAGAAGTGGAAAGTGTAAAAATGTTGACAAGCCTGCGCGACTCCTACGTGCCGTGACATTTGTACTGATTTGCCGTTCCCTTTTCGATGTCGATCTTTCGACCGTTTTCTTGCTTCGCACTTGTTTCCTAAGGGCAATAATTCTGTTTTAGCGTTGTACAGCAAATGTTAAGAGGTCATAATAGGGCTGCATGATCTCCGTTGTTATCTGACGCTTTCGTGTAGAGTCTAACACCTGAAGTCCAGAATCTCCTTTCGTCTGACATTTTTCATAACATGGCGTAGATCTTCTCCGTGTGTCACTGCTTGGGATCGACCTTTCCGCCATCTTTGATTAGAAGACCGCTGATCATGGATATAGCGGGCTATGAGAACACACGGCCGTCATCAAACATTTCGTTTTCAATTAAAATTTTGTATGAGAACGACCGGCCGTCTCATGGCCGGTCGTTCTCACAGCATTTTTGAAATTCAAATGTATTTGGTATTGAAATCAAAACTCTGATTTTATTTTATTTTTTTTATTTACTGTTGTTTTTTGTAAATATACTCTAGTTTATTTTTGTTTTTTTCATTTCCGAAACATGTATCTTAATTGTTTTTCTTTTTTTTAACCAAAATTAAATTTATTGCATTTGTAGTATATCCCTTTTATTTTTTTTATATATTTTTTTATTTTTCAGAAAAAAACTTTATTCAACGAAAAAGTGTTTTTTTCTTCGCTTTTTCTTCGGATATTTAAGAATTTGGCCCAATTTTTCTGTGAGAACAGTCGGCCACCATACACGCGACAATTTGAGAAGCTTACACTTTGAACAACAAAAGTCGTAAAGGTCAAAAAGCCTGTGTCTAATTTGTCCATATATTGTAATTTATGCTGTTGTTTAATAGATAAGAGTCACGAAAGAGTATTACTCGAGAAAGGGTGGAAACAATTCGACATGCTTGCCGAATTGAATAGTCTTGAGTTATCGATCCGATGGATAAGCAAGTACATCTGCAAAAACTGTGTTGCAGAACTGATAAAACTAAGAAGACTTCTTGAGCAGATAGAAAAGTTAGAAGAAGAACTTAAATGGTCTTAAATGTCTGCTGGGACCCATTATCATAAAAGATAAGCGACTTGAGTCTTCCATAAGCGATCGCAACAGCGATATCACAACGACAACACTGGAACCACGAGCGCTTCCGGTGCGATAGGAAGACACTGGAAAGTAAAAGATTTGCCGTATCCTGTTGTCAAATTCAAGAATACATTGTGGCACCCAAGAAATGTCTTTAGTGTGTTTTCTCGTTCTAGTAGAAGTTGATCGATTTCAAACATTCATCACTGATCTACGTCGTTTTGTTTCCACGTGAAAAACAAGGAATATTAACTCGTTACGTGACTGCACAGTAACTGCACGTCTACTGCACGTGAAGTAAATTCAAATTGGACAAATCGAAAAGCTGGATAGAAAGCAATATGATACTAGCCAATCAGAAATGAATACACAGATTCTTGTAAACGGAACAAGCTATTGGGAGCCGTTGCGCAGACGGACTTTACCGGCGGTTTTGTCCGTCTGCGACGCAGGCTGGTAACAGCCTGCAGCCTGACTGATAGTAGATTAAAATGTGAACAGCCCCATGTTTTTTCACTGTACAAGCCATTTATCACACTCAACACTGCACATACATTGTACAAAGCTGGGCATTTTAGAAGCAACAGCAGGAATTGAAAAAAGCAGTCACATTTTAGAAAGCCATTCCTAACTTTACAGACAAATTTGAATAAACACAACTGCTCGGTGTGTAACAGGGCTGGTTATCCAAAAATAGTTAACCAAGGTAGGAGAAAAACAGAGCTAACAATGAACTGAGAGTTAACACGTTTGACTTCAAATGAGGGGAGATTTTGAAGAATTGATTTAATGACAATCTTGAAAAATGCAGGCCTTAAACGTTTCAAGATGAGCCATCTCTGACAGAGCTTCTTTAACACACCTTGGATAAGAGCAAGTTTCAATGGAGTGTCTTAACAACAAACTGGCAACAAACCAGTGATCCAATCAAAACACATGGCCAACACAAAGCGCAAGAAAACATGCACACACAAGTCATGATTAGTTTTGGTTTTACTCCTGATTGGTTGAAAAAGTGGCGCAAGATTTTTTCAACCAATCAGTCTGAGCGGTAACGCAAAACCAAAGTAATTTAATTGGTAATTCCTTTTAACACACGATTGAAAACCACTCCAAAAGTACAATGTAATTAACAAGGTTCATTGACCTCAATGCTAATCTAAAGCAGATAAAAGGGAAAAAATGTTGAATAAAAACAACTTAAAATAAATTTGTTGCAAGGTAATTTACAAAACTGAAGTTGAAGCTACACTTATCCTCAATAAGTTTAACCACATTTTACACATCGCAGGCCCAGGATTTGAAAGGTGGTTTATACATATGTCCTGGTTTTTCCACTATTTTCTCCAAAGAAAAGGCATTTACATGATTGTACAGGGCATCCAAATGCCATTCTGGTTGAACACTGGTACATATATATTAAAAAACCTTTATAGTACGAAAAAATATGGAAGGAGGTTTGAATTATTCATCCAATTATTCAATCAAGCTGCAAAAAACAACAACAGAGGACTGTTCACAGCTCTTGTGATAATAAATCCCTATTATAACATAGCTAGCAGAACTACACAATCAAATTCAGTATACATAAGCGTGCTCCATAATCTAATGGAGCAGGCTGATTGCGTGAGCAAAACACTTTGCCATAATTTCTTTTTCTGGTGTGGGATTTTTAATGTACAATTCGACCAGCAATGTTATGAAACAATTGGTTCATGCTTTTAGCTGTGCATCATTACAAGTTATCGTCCACTTGGCAAGTTTGGTTTACACTCAAGAAGTTGGAGTTGCTCGAGGCGATAGCCAAGAGCAACTCGAGCTTCTTGGGTGCTCTCCAAACTTCCTTCTTGCACCATATAACTCAATGGTACAGGCTGGATGGAGCTGGCCTGACTCAAAGGATTGCCAGATAACCTGAATAATAATAATAATATTCAGACTATGGTCATAGGAATGCACTGGGGTTAGCTCTTGGGTCTTTCAGGTGCCGATATCGGAAAGCCAAGTAAATTCCCACAAACTGAAAATTAAAGAAAAAATAAGAACAATCACATTTTATCAACAATTAAGATCTGAAACCTGGTCATTAGAGAGAGCTGCATGTATCAGTGAATTTCAATCCAGTTACACTACCAGTGCCCTCACTCCTTGCTGTTGCTGATCATTTCAAAAGACTGTCAATACGAGATTGGTGTTATATGAGCTGCATCACGATATGTCTAGTTATTTTTTGCGACAAACCAAATTACCCTTAAAATGTAGGGAACCTAAAACTAACAGTTTGCTAAGGAAGAAAAACACTAAAGAAGTGATACTAAACCAAAAAGGAACAAGGATGGGTAAGGATGGAGAAGATTGAGGTGGATTAAAAATGATGATTTTGAAATATTTAGGCTAAAGTTTTTAAAATACACGAACCGTGATGTAGCTCCTTTAAATGTGATAACCAAAGCACAGGAACTAAACATAAATTATGACTATATTAAGTCAGCCGGGTGTCTTCTTTATTTTCGGTAGTTTTGAAGGGTGGCTTAATCTTATTAATCTTCCAAAATTCAATCTATCAGTCAATCAGTTGGAGGCTACTTGATCACATTGTTGATCATCCAGTCTGTCATTCAAATGGTTAGTAAGCAAAAAGGTCTATTTGTAAATGAAAATTGACCGAGAATCACAAGTTATCACTTCAGCTGTGCATTTTCGCTAAAATTAATGTATTTAACCGTGTCCAATTACACCCAAGAGGCAACACTCAAAGTTTATCTTTTTCCTTAGTGGCCACTTGGCTACTGACTGTTTAAGTTAGGTGACCAATGCAAAATTTTAGTCGCTAAAGTTAGCTCATGCGCTCAATCCTTCTTCTCAATTTTAGTTGCCAGCTGGCCACTTCTGTTGCAATTTAGTCACCATGGCGACCAAAATGGTCCCAACTTGGAGGGTTGCCAAGCAGGCTTTTAGCCAGATGGCCATCCAGGCGTCCAGTGGACGGCCACTTTTTAAAGAAAATTGTTTTATTTTCCATATGTAGCCTGCAAAGCAGGCGGTTTTTGTGGAGGAATGCTTCCATTCCGCCATTTTCAGCGTGCAAACACTAGGGAGAGGAAAAAAGAGAGGGGTAGGGGGAAGGGTGGAGGTTGCAAATTCCTGCCTGCCTGTAAACTAGGGTCCAGTGAATTGTCCGTCCACAGAGGGACGGAAAATTCTGATTGGTTGTTACTGAAATTTGTCAATCAATCTGTCAGCATCGGATACCACTTCTGACTCTTTCTTGAAAGATGGACCTGTGAACGATTGTATCGAAGCGGCACTTGATATCTTTCTTGATACAATCAATGAATTGAAAGAAAGTAATTGAAGGATCATCCTCAAAGAAGAACAGCTATTAGCAGTAAAAGATTTGATGAACGGGAAGGATGTTCTAGCGATTCTTCCGACTGGTTTCGGAAAGAGTATGATATTCAATGTGTTCTGGTTGCAAGAAAGCGGGAAAGAACGGCACAACCAGCGTTTTAGTCAAAATTTTCGCCGTTGAAAAGCCTGATCGATCAGATTATGGAATTGTGTTCAATGAATTGCACTGCTGAGGAGCTAAACAGCGGTAACATTTCCAAAATCGTAGTGACACCGGCAGTTCATCTACTGCACCGCCGAACAGGTACTCGGGATAATAAATTTCTGGAAGTCCTAAAAGAAGCTAAAAGACAACAATAGCAAATTGTATCAAAGCCTAGTAGCAGTGGCAGTGGACGAGTCTCACACTGTAAAAACGTGTACAGAAAAAAGGTGAGTTTCAAACTCTTCACTGTTTATTTGCTTGTTAAATCTGAGAAAAATCCTTCCAGCTTTTAAAATTGGTGGCTTCATTTCTTGATAACACTTGCTGCCTTGCCGCACGAGCGTTTCTCACTTTTCTGCCGCATGGGTTTACAAACACGATCGGATAAACGGTCAGATTTTTTTAAAAAATACCACTGATGTTACGTGAGTTTGTTTTGAATTCACACTTGATAGCGCGTGACAACCGACCTTTGACAGCTCGCTGACAGATCGCTGTTTGGAGGTGGCGTCTTCAGAAACAAGTTTACGGGCAGGCGGTTATTTGGTCTTTCGTGATCGCTGTTTTCGAAGCATTCCCCCCACAAAAACCGCCTGCTTTAAAGGCTATTCCACATGTTGCTTCATAAATTGTTCAATTTAGCAGGCCCCATAGCGCATTTTGGACAGCCACTTTTCGAATCCTGACTAAAAGTCTGTTGCCAAGAGGGAATTTTATACATGGCTAACAAAGACTCACCATTGTTAAACTGAAGAAGAGGCCTATTCCTCCCACTGCATTCTTTAGAGTGTCCAGACCATGCTCCATTAGATAATTATAGCAAGTGGAACATTCATGGCAGGTATAAGCTGAGGATGTGCAACAGTCAAGCTAAAAAGATTAATTAGAAACAAACACTTGGCATGCTGGCAAAATCTGATTGATGTTCTTACAACTCAGGGTTTTCCTTTTCAAATAAAGTTGAAGTCGATGAAAGCGAAGCTGGCGGAGACAGCTTGTATAAATTATATAACTTTTAAATTATATAACAGCAAGGATTTGTTTAGTTGCCGGCGACAGAGCAGGTCACATTCGGTGAAAATAGCCAGTCGCCGGCCAAAAAGGAAAACCCTGCAACTTGCATTTAATGGTCAATTTAAGTCCTAGTCAGCATTTTTTCTGACCGTGTGGCTGCAGCCATGTACCATTAATTATATTTTTCTAAAGAATCTAGCCAACTTGATGCATTTAGTGCTTCTACGGTGGTTAGAATTTTCTTTGGTGAAAATGCAAATAATGGTTCAAATCCGAAAAAATCTGGAACGGTCAAGAAACAGTGAAATCCCCGATTGTCTAGGGTTTTTTCCAACATACGAAAACCAGCCTTTAATATTAAAATACTAGTACCCCTGCACATGATGGGTGTTCACTTGTGATATTCATGTTTTCAAAACCACAACAATTTCCAAACTCTTGTACATCCTGTCTTGTTGTGTTGTCGACTGACTCCCAGGCTTTCTTTAGTAGTGTGTGCTCTTGGCTGGATGTTATTGAAAGTGCCGCCACAGACACAGAAAAGAGGATAATGAATATCAGGAACATGACTGCCATAAACTGAGGGTAGTTAAGAATAAAAACTCACTCATCAACAAGGGCTCAACATTAACTTTTCAACTTACTAGCCTAGTGGCTATACCGTATTTACTTGAATAAGTGCCGCCCTCGATTAAGCTCCGCCCTCGAATAAGCGCCGCATCTGGGACAAAAAAGTTAATAAGCGCCGCCCTCGAATAAGTGCCGTGGTGCTTATTCGAGTAAATATGGTAAGTGACAACTTAGATGTTACTAGCTAAAACAAATTTACTAGCCCAGCGTTGATGTTGGCTAGGTCCATCAACAGCAGAATTTCTAGCCAGACTTGAAAGCACAATGCAAGCAATTCTATTAACTTAAACCAGTTCCAATAAGTTCACAACAATTTTTTTGGCACATGGCCTGGTGGATGAAATGGACAAACTGTGACACAGCTCCTTTAACCCTTCTCACCAGACATCTATTCCTGACTTGATTCACAATATCCACAAGCTACATCTGTAGATTATAATGACCTTGATTGTCCCAGCAGCATTCGGTTTCTATAGAAGCAAATAAGCACTTAGCTTCATACATCCATGGTTAAAATTCCAAACTTGTGGGAGGCAGGCCAGTTGGAACAAATCCCGCTAGTGGCAGGGTGGAAGTCTTGAACCCAAAACCTCCGGATTAAGGTAGCATCCCACCCCAAATGACCGCTTTGTGTTCGCACCGTTTTAAGGCAAGATGTTAAATAAAAACCCTGACAAACTATATATTTTCTGAAAGCTTAATAAATGAAGATTACCATACCATATTTATTGAAAGAAAAATGTTTAATGTCTTGAAAATATAGCGATCGTTTTGCAAATGTACATGGCTTGCAATATTCCTGTGCAGTTGGAAATGATCTAGAGACAGAGACAAACATTGCGCCGAGTTCTTAACACCTTTGTCTCAAAAACGTGTCAGCGTTTTTGGTTTTTCTCGTTGTTTCTGGAGTTATAAACAAATGAAGGAACATGAGGGATATTTTTTCGAACCTCGAAGTTTAACCGGGCATAAAAAACAAACCAACCGACACGGTTTTTGAGACAAAGGTGTTAAGAACTCGGCACAATGTTTGTCTCTTATTCTAGGTCACTTCCGACTTCACCGGAACTGAATATTATAAGCCATGTACATTTGCAAAACGATCGCTATATTTTCAAGGCATTAAACTTTGTTCTTTCAATAAATATGATTTGGTAATCTTCATTTATTAAGCTTTCAGAAAATATATAGTTTTTCAGGGTTTTTATTTAACGTGTTGCCTCAAAATGGTGCGAACTCTAAGCGGTCATTTGGGGTGGGATGCTAGATGTACCTTAAAACACCAGCGGCCTAAACCACTTGGCCATACTACCTCCTTGTTTCGCACCAAAATTCCCAAAGCAAAAAGGAAATGGAAGGATACAAAAAACAGGACAATCTGGTGATGCTTGACTGCTCCATAAATTCCAGCCACGGCAATCAACATAATAAACACACCACATGCTATTGTTCCACCTACTATTGGCCAGCTTGTAAAGATATCAGTTATTTTTGAGTAGACTGGTGATAAGATAAGAACAAAGCCTACAATCTGCAAAATAACAAAAAAATATTCCATGTAACATTAAATAGATAACAGTTTCGACATTGATGATCCCAGCAGTATGCAGGACGCAAGTCATATATGAACGTAGTAAATGGCCTTAGCTAACCAAGAGTTCTCGTAGCTTATTTTTACATGAAAGTCATTTTACACTTAGTTGTATTTCAAAAAAGAAAGAAAGTATTTTATTCCAAACATTAGGAATCGAACCCGGGGAAATTCGACTCAGGATACACTCACTTGACCCTATACCAACTGGATGCTAGCTACCAGAAACCCAATTTTTTTCAATATTTATATTGCAAGCAAAATTGTATATAGTACATTACTGCCCAAACCACAAAGTGAAAGCTAACCGCAAGCAAACAGGAGTGGAACTAACCAGTAAGGGGACTAACCACAAGTAAACTGGGTTGGAACTAACCCCAAGCAAACTGGGTTGGAACTAACTGGAACCAACCGACAACAGTATGTTAATGATCTGCTGGCGTACATGACATACACGAGGACTTGCAATGGACTATAGGGCGATTTCAAACTTGAAAGTTTTTACGATGCGACAGCTGATTCAAGAGGATCTTTTTCAGCAAAGCAAAAAGATCCATTGGAGTGTGTTCTTTTCTTATTTTTAAACAAACATCTTTCACTATAATTTTCTGGAAGGAGATAATGTTTGAGAAAAACTCACGAAGAAATCTAGTCGCCATTTCGGCGACCAAACCAGAACTTTTAGTCCCCACGGATGAAAATTTGGTCGCATTTCAGGCCCTGCACAAGGGAAACTTCACTTTGGCAGCCAAAGGCCGCCACCGCTAGTAGCAAAGCCAAGAAAACCCCCCGTCCAGAGCAATATGACTTACCATTCCCGCTGAACTTCAATCATTTTCCCCAAAATCTGTACTAAACCCATTTAAACAGGCATGTCATCGGCCCAGCATAATCAAAGAAAATAATTAATAGTACTCCGGCCCAGAGGCTTTTTGTTTGGGTCAAGACAAAGCCAAAGACCAAAACCGGAAACCGTGTATGAAAAGCCTCTGGCACCCAGGCTACCGCAACACTAAAAAACGATGGAACTAAGGAAGGGGGAAAGGGAGGGGCAACAACATGCAAAAGCAGCGTTCACTTGAACTCCCTAAATATGCCTAGACGATCGCACATGGAATCTACGTGCATATGGACAACAGAAGACCGCTGACTGCACAGGAATACCAATGCTAGCTCAAAGCATGTCCTGGTGCATGTGCATGACCAAACACCACAAACCGCAAGGGAGCGCAGACACTCAACAGATGTACAGGCACATGTACATCACGAAACACTGCAGACCAGGAACGCTGATGTCTGGCAAATGCCCTAGTATACATGCATAACAGAACTCTGCTAACCCTATAGGGAACACAAATGCCCTTTGTTGCTAACTCTATTAAATTGCATTTAACCGATGTCTGGAATTTATAAAGACGATGAAGATAAGTTTGTCCATAATTTTTACTTTGGTTGGTAAGCATTCCTTCATGTGAGTCTCACATACGTTGCATGGCGGATTGAGCAGTACGGATTGGAAATCATCTTTAAATGTTTGCTTTTATCTTAAAATCTTCTTTTCTTCAGCAGCAATCATTGTTGCTTTGACTTCTGTGGGAATATGAGCAGTAGAGGTGGCTCAAGTTTGTTCAGACAGATGTGACCTCTCACGCGAAAACGTACACTAACGGCTATCCGCTCAAACGGCGTTTTGCCGTGCACTTGCCGTTCACCAGCCGTTCAATAAAATTTTGTATCCGTTTGCACGGCTTGTGTTATCCGTTCAAAAAAAATTGCCGCCGTTCGCACGGCTTGTCTTATCCGGTCAAAAAAAATTGCTGCCGTTCGCACGGCTTGTGTTATCCGTTCAAAAAAAATAATAACTTCAGCCGGTTATTAGTTCAACCGCTTGCACGGCTAGGGTTATGCGTTCAGAACTCAGTCGTAGAAACAAGTTCGGTTACCCGAACAACACAACCTCTCTAACGTCTACGAATATCAATGCAAAGTCTGGTCAAAACAAAGATGTTATCCGATATACGTATGTTAATCGCTATTTCACACACAAGAATTTCGCATAATTATTGCACTTGGCTTCCCAAGACTACCAAGAATCTACAGTCGCTAAAATCCTTTGCAAGGTGGTTATTCTTGAAGTTCTTTATTACTTAGCTGAAATTTCAACTTCGTGCGGTTGTCATTATGCAATTCTAACTCGTTGTTCATCAGTTCAGAAAAGACACTCGATCGTGTAAACAAGTGTCTGGTATCAAAACAGTGATAATATAATTGATCTCTCAGACTACTTGATGTTTGAAGCTTTAGATTAAAGTGCACCTAACCCCAAAAATTATTTTTCGCTAAAATAAACCTTTGCACCAGTTCGAAATGCATTACACCTTTCTTTTCTCCATTTTATCAAATTTTGGCTTTTTATAGCATTCAAACGTTAGGAAAAACTGAGCATCATTTGTTGCACAACTGAGTCAGAAGGGGCGTGGGTCTATTCCTGGGAAGACGTCACAAACTGATTTACATGCATGTTTACAAAGACTTGTTGCGATGTAAATAAGTTTGTGACGCTAACCCAGGAATAGACCCACGTCCCTTCAGACTCGGTCGCGCAACAAATGGTACACAGTTTTTCGTAACTTTTGAATGCTATTTAAGCAATAGACCACAAGTTTCTATGGTTTATAAGCTGATAAACCACGCGGGATTTTGGCAGAACACGAGAAGAATTTGTAAATCACGAGCCGCAGGCGAGTGATTTACGAATTGTTCGAGTGTTCTTCCAACATCCCAAGTGGTTTATCAGCCTATAAACCATAGAAACTTGTGGTCTATTGCTTTTATATAATAATTCAGAAGACGCGCGATTTTTCCATGAGTTTACTGGCACAATAAACCATAGCTGATTGACCAATCAGAGCGCGTGCATTGATTTGGTTATTATATAAAAATAGTTAGCACTTGTTGAAAAGGAAAAACGAAAGGTGTTATGCGTTTCAAACTGGCACAATGCTTTATTTCAGTGAAAAATAATTTTTGGGGTTAGGTGCACTTTAAAGAAGCTGGTATTTTGACCCCAAAGAAATTACTTGAAAAACAATTAAAACCACCTCCCAGGAAACTGGAATGACCAACAATGTAATGTAAAATTAAATTCCAAATTCGTACTCCTACTGAAAATATTAATGCAAAATGGTTAAAATAACTCTGCAGTCTTGTACTCGATCTTTAAAACGCCAACTTTAACTGGCAGTTTTGTGGCTGACCGATTACAATCATAAGTTGAAAATTAAGCTGCAGCGACGTGCAACTTGATTGTCAGTTCGTATAAACCATGTACGTTTTATACGATGTAGTTTCGAATTCGACTCACCATGTATACAATGTTAAAGAATATCAGCCCCAGTTTATAGCAGCTGAACGCCATAGAAGATCCTGTACTCCCCATGTCTCGTAAAACACGTTTGCAAAACTTCCCGGAAGCTTTTCTCTATCGTTCAGAAGTCGCTCACCGTACCGTCGCTCACATGATTCAACTAATCCAAAATGGCGACTCTCTCAGGTGATGACGTCATTCTAAACTAACCAATAACTGCTCGTTTAAGAAAGCAACGATTTCTCGCGGTATTTTCAAGATTTCTGGGGAAATAAATTCGAAAAGAGTCAACCTTTTTGCAAATTTCAACTAATCATGGATATGGGCTACATAGGTATGTGCCGCGGGCTAGGGTATGGGTTTTCGAGGTTCTCGTCCCGATGGGGTATGGGTATTCCCTTATATGGGCTATAGTATACGGGGACGTGCGGCTGGATAGGGTATAGCTTTTGACCTCTCAGTCCTGAACAGGGTATGTAATTCAAGCGAGTCTGTCCTATTAAAACAGGGTATGTCCTAGACTTTTAAGACTTTCGTTGAGTTTTAATTAAGCATGTCCGAAATCAGAAATGTTCATCAGTATTTATTTAGCTGGTCATCAGTCAACGAAAAGTTGACCCACTACACCTTTCTTAGTTTTTGTTTTTTCCTTGAAAATTAGAAGGGTGTCATTTTTCGGGCTTGGTCCTTAAATAGGGTATCAGATTCCGTTTACTTTATATGGTCAGGGTTTAAGAACCTTCTCGGCACACACCTATCTAAAATTTAAGGGAGTACCCCCCGGGATATGACGCACCGCCCACGCATTGACTTCCTGCTTGGCGAGCGAGCTATCACGAAATATCAGCGCTTGTAGGAATTTTTGAGTTTGTGGTTCACTTGAGAACCTGGAGCTTGTCCTTGAGGGAAAGTGGGGAACTGCCCACCTCCTATTCCTCACGGCCGAAACATTTCTTATTACAGGCAGGATGTAGTGACTTTTTACCCGTTTCTGTGCAGACATTTGACACAACTGGCCCCACCCTCCCCACACTCAGAAAATTGTTCGGTTGAGCTTCGGCCCATTTATCATTGTCCACTTTCAGCGTTTGTGTTATGCTTGTCTTAACTGCCTTAAATTTATTTTAATGTTCGCTTGCCAGCTCTGTTGTTATCAAATGTTTTATTATTATGCAAAAGGTAGAGTCCAAAAACCAAAAAAAATCCTGCAAAACAGAAAATTAAGGGGAAAAAAGGAAACAGAAAAAACCTACATGGGTTGAAAAAAATCGCGCACTCCTGCAGGTTGTGAACAAAAATTGCATAAAAATATATCTTCAGAATCTCTTACACCGTGGCTGAGCTGGTTTAAGATGTAAACATTGCGGCGCAACTCAGCCAATCAGAGCTCGCGTTAGAAAGTGAATCGGCTGCCGAGATTCCGTTCGTGACGTGCACACAAACAATGGCGCCGTGTGCAACATTCCCGGATAATACATGAGAAGACTTGAAACGAGTCACCAAAGGGTCACTCAAGGCGAGTGAATTGTTTTCTGTTTTTGCCCTCACGAGTACAGTAAATACAAGTTTAGAGTCGTTCCCTCAGTGGCTAGAGGGAGGTAAGTCGTACTCGAATTTTAAACATATTGGATTGTTTGAGTGCGTTCGGAAGAGGAGACCGTTGAACGTCCGTTAGCCTTCGGTCCATAGTGAGTTCCGGTAGGTTGCGGGCCCCCTCAACTGGAGCAGCAAAATATTTTTTTGTTCATTCATACCTTCGTCTAGCAGATTCACCTTGGGGAATACATTTCCATTCAATTTCTTGCTAAATGAGCTTATCTGATGAACGTTTTGTCTATAATATATCTTGTTTATCTCGCTGCATTTCGTGAATACTGTTCTTGTATGCGTTCGGCGAATTAAACTTATTGAAGTTTCCTGCATGCAGTTACGTTAGTGGTGCAAATTGATAAAGCGTTCTCGTGCTCTCTGTTGTTGAACCTCTAGTCGACTGAAAGCGTCCGCTTATAGCACAATCTTATTCGCCCACATCGATTCCTAAAAAACGAAAAACGGGTTGCCGTTTCAAGTTCCTGATTGTGTTTCTTGTCCTAAACAATACGCTTGACCATTTTTTGAATAAAAATTATATATGCGTTTCAAGGTCGATTCAAGTTCTGTATCCGTTTAAGTGTTGCAAGTGTGTTTTCACAGAAAATTTTTGAATAGAGTGCGACAGAGTTTCTCGAGAAGGCTTGGAGTTTCAGATCTTGGTTCTTGTTTGTTACGTGAGAAAGCCAATCATTTTGCCATTAGCAGGTATGAAAATTAACTTGCGAGGTATCAATTCGATCTTACAAAACTTGTTTAGCCTAGACATGATAACTTTCGAAACGGCAGCAGCGAACAGTAGCGTTGTAATTCATTTCGCTCGATGATCATGAGTTTTTGCATCACTACAAGCATTTGATTTATCTTTTCTCAGCTGGGAAAGTGTAATTGCCAAAGTGCCATGTCAATGAAAACGTTTTGAGGAGTTAGATTTCAAACAAAAACACCTTGAGGGAATTACAGACCTTCTTCTGTTCATGTACATTTTATACAGATCTCAAAGATTGACTAGTTATTGTCTTGTTAAGAAGATTAACCCTGGGTGCATCTCCACTCACTTTTAATCTCCCCCCCCCCCCCTACAGGTATGTGGTTAGCTCAGTTGGGTGGGCGCTGAATTGTTGTCCTGGTGTACAAGGGTTCGACCCCTGGCTGGGCCAATACTTGGTCTAAAAACAATGGAGGAGAATGTGCTTCCGTTGCAATAGGTTCGAGACTTTCTAGTCTTCTCAAATAAATTGACTTTGAGGGTAGAAATTAAAGCCAACAACAAATCCAACCCACGTATGATGTCTGGTCTGGGAATTAAACCTGGGATACATTGGTAGGAAAACAAGTGTTCTCACCACTGCACTTTCCCTACTTCCTGTCCCAATTACATTTTCCGATATGGTTTGTTTGGGGACGTTGAAGAACCCACATCACTATTTTTTGAAAACATTACTTAGTGGGCTCTCCCTGGTGACTGTGGTATGGCCTGAAGGGTTGGTGGTTCTCAAGTCTCATTTATACCCTGCTTGGATGAGGTTTTCAAGAAAATGGCAATAAATAAAACATTCTCACAAAAGAAGTGACTGTAATACATGTAGTTGCTTCAACTGATGTATAAAACTGGACCACTGGCGACATTGTGTTGTGTTCTTGGGCAAGACACTTTACTCTCACATTGCCTCTCTTCACCCAGGTGTATAAATGGGTACCGGCGAATTTACTGCTGGGGGGTAACCCTGCAATGGACTAGCATCTCATCAGGGGGGTTTAGAAATACTCCTAGTCGCTTCATGCTATGGAAACCGGAGATAAGTGCCGGCCTGATGAGCCGCTTGAGGTTGAATGCAGACTTTACCCATAGTAATAAGAAATAGCCGAAATGTCATGGTTACTGGTAGAAAGATCTGCCGTAACCTCTTGTTATCAGTTTTTTAAAAAGCAGGAAAGCAGCAAGAATGAATCCGTCTAAGTGTACATGATTGACACCTGGATAGCGCAGGTGCTCAATGTTCAATATTACTAAAAGTTGTTGGTAATTGGATAGTTGTAATTGGACACCCATGTATGATTGTGTACCAATTAAAGTGCTTAATAAATGTAAGCACATGCAGAACAAATTAAAGTCAAAAACATGTTCAGGAACAATAAACCATTTCCGAGTTGCTTTCCACCTGTTTCAAAACGAGTCTTGATGCACATCCTGTCATATGGAAATGAGTTTGATTTTCAAGAAAAAAGAGATGTGTAAGTAAACCTACATCAACAATAATAACAATACAAACTTTATTTACTTCAAAAATATACAGTAAGCGAATTTACGAAAACTCATTTCCACTAGAAAGGTTTTGCACCAAGACTAGTCTTGAAACAGAGGAAACAGCATATCGGAAATGGCCTATTAGTCTTTCCCGTAAAACCGTGAACATCAGAAATGTATATGGAATGTTATTGTGTTACAAGAAAAAAGCCAATCAGGTTTGAGAAAACTAAACGGGAAACACCAACAGTAATGAGTTTGTTATTCTGAGGTTTGTTCGCGTGTCCTGAACTTTGCTGTGATTGGTCACCACATAATCAACATTCCTGAAATATTTCAGGTGTTCACGGTTTTACGGGAAAGACTGTAAGTGTTGATGGTAGGATAAGTAAAGTGGAAGTGAATGTCAATGTTGTTCATTTCATTTTCACAGACATTTCACCCTGGCGGCAGTTTCTTGCTGCGAGTCATCTAAAATGTCCTCATCGTCACCAGTAGCAGAGAACTGGTGTTATACTCAGATCAAAGTCATCAAGTTCTCCTACATGTGGACGATAAATAACTTCAGCTTCTGTCGCGAAGAGATGGGGGAAACATTGAAGAGTTCCACATTCTCTGCTGGAGCTAATGATAAAATGAAATGGTAAGAAATTATGTCTGTACCCATAAGTGTACAAGCACCTTCAATTCTCACACTTATTGAAACTTTTACAATTCAAAATCAGTTCACCGACTAAAACTTGTAAGCACTTTGTAGGTTGTTGAGAAAGCTCTGATTGCCAATCTACCATTTCAGCTGAACACCAGCTTGATACAGACAGTCTGTTTTTTTGTCAGTTTTCTTCCAATAAACTGGGGGGGGGCTGCAGTCCCCCTTTACCCCCCAACTCGTACACCTATGTCTGTACCTATGTCACACTATTGCTGCAGATTAGTGCTACAACTGTGTAATTACAGAATTAGTGATTTCTCTGGGGAGAACTATGGCGGACTCTGCATTAAAGTATGGTTTGTGAAGTTGAATAGTACAGGTTTGAGGGCTGGCAGGGATCACTGTGTTGTGTTCTTGGGTAAGACACTTGCCCCTTCATCTATGATGTGTTACAGCGCCTTAGTGTGGCCACCCAACAAACGTTTTTTAAAAGTTATAATTAGCTGATTAGAGAGCGCAAATTTGTTTGAGCTGTCCTGCCTCCTGGCAATGTTCAAAGCCATTGTCACGAAACCTGTCACGCTTTTAACAACGAGCCGGGACAACTCAAACATATTCGTGCTCTGATTGGCTAAGTTGTCAAAAAACTTTGTTGGGTGGCTACGGCACAGTAAGGCGCTTCACGCTGGAAATACGTACTGACAAACTAGCACTCAAAAAAGAAACACTTGTAGACTCATTGGCCAAGGACAAACTGTTTTTCTTTTGTGTTTGGCAAGGAACTTTTCATGATCGCTAGGAGCTACAGTTGGTAATCTAAGAAAAGCTTTTGACAGCTGCTTTTTCTGATGGGCAAACTGGCAAGCAGCATTCAGTTTGTTTCGGCCCAATAAACTGTTACTTGGCAACCTGAGAAAGTGCAGGGGGTTTAATATATGCAATAGATTAGCATACCATCCAGGAGGAGAGGTAGTAGTCCTAGCCGCTTCATGTTATACAGAAACCCAGGTTACATTAATTTCTGTTTTACTTAATATCAAGTTCCATGGAATAATTTACAACTGCACCTAAATGTACAGTACTTGTTATTGCAGAGCCCATTAGCCTTCCGTAGACCTGCACCAGGGATCTAGACCTCGGGCCAGTCCCAATTTTTGAGCATGTGCAAAGTACTCGTTCTGTAATTTTTAGCCAATTGGATTTGTCAGATTTGACAAATGAGTTGGTGGATCACTGACTTTCGGTGTTGGAGACAGCCAGCGGTCTCTATTGTTGGTGCAGTCACACGATACCCTTGGCACAGTCACTTTTCATGATCACAGGGATCTGCAGTAGGATCTATAGATCCGTATCTGTGGATCACAGGCTCTGGGGGTTAGAATGTTAGTGAATGGTTCTACACAGCACTAGTTCACAAGAATAAATGTGATGTGCATTTCTGACAGTATTTCAATTTTTATTTCAATGTCATTCAACAGGTGTTTAAGAGTAAACCCAAGAGGCTTAGACGAAGAAAGCAAGGATTATTTATCATTGTATCTTTTATTACTTGCTTGTAACAAAAGTGAAGTCCGGGCAAAATTCAAGTTTTCCATTCTTAATGCCAACAGAGAAGAAACGAAGGCTATGGGTATGTACAAGTCCTGCTTATATTTAGACATTTCAGTTGTGATTTGAAATACTAAGTATTGTTAGTATTGCATTGTATTGTACATGTATTTTAGAATTATTATTATGGGTTTTTACCACATGTGAAACTCATACCTGGTAATTATGAGCTGTAAACTTCACATTGGTAGAGTAACATTCTTATTATTGGGAAAATCATGGCTACGCACTGTACATGATTTCCAGGCATTATTCCGTACAAAAAAGAGAGTACACCCATCCGGACAAAAGTCAAGCAGGTGTTTTTCAAGTTTACCCAAATGCAATTTGTTTCAATCTTGTCCTATTTTGTGTGGATTCATGCCATTTCTTGGTTTTTCAGTAGATGTGTTTCTTGTATTACTTGTAAAGCTGTAAGCCATTATTGTGATATTTTATGAACAGTTGGTCAGGGCTCAAATTGCCTGACCTAGCCTAGCTTTAGCTGCAGAATTTGCAAGAGATATTTTGCAGCTGAATTCATAATTATTAATAATAATCTGTATTTTTGTTCACAGAGAGCCAGAGAGCTTATAGGTTTGTCCAAGGCAAAGACTGGGGCTTTAAAAAGTTTATTAGAAGAGATTTCTTAATGGATGAAGCTAATGGTTTATTACCCAATGATACACTAACATTGTTCTGTGAGGTAAGTCACACAATCATGTAGTTTATTGTTGTTTTAAAGGAGCTACGTCGCGATGTTTTGAGCCATTTCTTCGTCAACCTACAAATTACCCTTAGTTTGTTAAATGAGAAAAACACCAAGAGGTGATTCTAAACCAAAAAGGAACAAGGATCAGGAAGATTGAAGTGGATTGCAAGTGACACCGAACAGTGACGTGGCCCCTTTAAATATGCTGTTTTTGCTCATTGTGAAGAAATTGATACATGTATGAGAATGCTGTTTATTTAAGATGTCATCTGAACTTTGAATAACTTGGGTGTATTTCATACACCAATGTAATTATACATATTCACTTGATACACTTTTTCTGTCAATAAAACAATGGAAGACTGATAGTATTTGTTATCCAGTAATCAAACAGTTCGTACAAGTGCTGTGGGCTGTAATGGTCAGTACACCAGACTCTGGATTGAGCACTCCAGTTTTGAGCTCTTTCAGGGCATTGTGTTGTCTTCTTGGACACTACATACATGTATCAGTCTCACATTTCCTTCACATTTCACCCATGTTGAGTAATGGATACTGGCGAATGTAATGCTGGGAGGTAACCCTGTGATGGAATAACATCCAGTTGTAGAAATACTCCTGGTCATGCCATGCTAAAGGAACTGAGCTTTCACGTACATGTACATGTAGTCTTCTACCTATACCTTCAGTGTCATTCAAATTTAATATACTGTAAGATACCACCTCTCATCTCATTTACCTTGGGAAGCATCCCATTTCTCTCAAGATTGACTGAAGCATTCAGTTTGGAATAATGTTACTCACTACAAGCTGGCATCTGATTTCTTTTTTCAGTGCATTGTCAAATCGATGAAACCAAAATTACCATTATAACTATTCAACAGTTAAGGTGGATTTCCACTGTCGCATGTTTTTTTACGCGCATAAAAAATTTAGAGACAATGTATGAACGGCTTTTGTAAACGTGTACGCAAGTTTTCCATACATCATCTATAATTTTATTTACGCACGGAAAAAAATTACGCGACAGTGGAAGTCCACCTTTTCATTAACAATAAGTTGCTGATTGTTGCATGGTATTTTAGTTACAAGTTACTTGTGTACTAACATGTAATTGGCGTGGTTTCAGGTCAGTGTAGAAGGTGATTCAGTAAATGTATCGGGGTCATCTCACACTGCGGCACTCAAAGTCCCAGATTGTAAGCTACCTAGACATATGGGATCACTTTTAGACAATGGCACATTCAGCGATGTCACACTGTGTACTAGGGGCAGAGAATTTAAGGCACACAAAGCGATACTGGCTGCACGCTCCCCTGTATTTGGGGCCATGTTTGAACATGAGATGGAGGAGAGTAGAAAAGGACGTGTGGAGATTAGTGACATAGACCCTGATGTGTTTCATGAGATGTTAAAGTTTGTTTACACTGGTAGTACGCCACAACTTCAAGGGATGGCAGATGATCTTTTAGCTGCAGCTGACAAGGTACGTGTAATGTTTAATGCACAAGTACATGTATAATTGCAAAATTGAATATGCTAATGTGTTTATCCCATCTCTACCCCCTGGGAAATATCTCTAATAGCCCACTTTGGCAAATACCATAATACTCTTCGTTTGACCACCAAAATTTTGCATAAGCATTGTTTTTGTTTCTCTTGGGACCATTGTAAGTCCCAAGAGAAACTGGAAACAATGCTTGTGCAAAATTTTGGTGGTCAAACGAAGAGTATTATCTAATGGTATTTTCCAAAGTGGGCTATACCACTCAAAATGTAAGAGGTGTGATGACCTAATTAAGCAATGTAGGTTTCAGCATTGGCTGGGGTAATTGCATTGTCGTTTTGGGCAAGACATCAACCTTTACTCTCACTATGCCTTTCTCAACCTAGTTGCTGTACATGTACGTGAGTATAATCATTAATACACAGGGAAACGCTAAAATAGAGTAGCATTCCATCCATGGAATGTATAAAACTAAGTTGCTTGATGCTTTGGAAACTGGAGTTCAGTGCTAGCCTTAAGGGTTACTGGTGGGGGCCTTCAAATACTCGTTGTCACTTCATGCTACAGAAACCGGGATGAGCTCCTGTCTGATGCGACACTAGGCTCATATGCAGACTTTACCTTTACTATAAGGGCTACTAGGCTCAAGTATAAACCATATCATGACAGCGTTCCTCTGAAAGTATCCCTCACCCTCAGTAATTTTCTTCTGTCTTTATCATTCTTTTGCAGTACGACCTTGATAGACTTAAAGTTATGTGTGAAGAAGCATTATGTTCTAATCTAACAGTAGACAACGTGTGTGACATACTAATATTAGCAGATATGCACAGCGCAACGCAACTCAAGGCACAAGCTCTTGACTTCATCAAAAGGTGATTATCATTTACATGATTGTACATAATTATTTGTTGTGTGTATTCCTTGTCATTACTGAGGCAAAATCTCATGAAAGTGATTATGACATGTACTTGTATGTACATGTACTTCAGGTTTCAGGAGAAGTAGTTGAGTGTATAAGATTACTTTTCACCCTTGTTTTCTCTGATTGATAGTCAGCTTGGATTTGCCTCGTCGACTAGTTGCTCCTAGAAAACTCTGGCTCATTGTCTTATTAGAAAATAGCCGTGGATGAGAAAGCATGCACTCTGAATTTAATGTCAGAAAGCAATATTTAATACAGTAGAAACACAGAAAGGTTTTCTCTGAGTTATATTCTAAAAGAAATACAAAACATTTTTCCATGTTCACACAGAGCTGTAGAAACACTGTAGAAACACTTGTGATTGCTTGAATCACCTGGAAGCCATCACCCACATGTATTGTAAATGCGAGTCCCTATGGGTGATCCTCCCAAACTTCCATCCTGTTTCTACAGCTCCATAGTGGCATGGAATACGTTTTCTATTTCTTGACTGAAAACCTGCTGTATTGCAATGTAGGTTTTGTAGCGTCCAGCCAGATTTATTCTCCCTTGAACCCTCTCACAACAGCCGTGCTACAGACGTGATGGAGTCAAATGGCTGGAAAACACTCATAAGTGACCACACACATCTTATAGCAGAAGTATTCAAAGCAGTCCTTGCCTCAACTCAGCCACCCTTGATAGGACCGCCCAGAAAAAGACAAAAGACGTCGTAAGCAACACATAAAATACGTATAAATATAAAAATATTTAGGATATTGATAATTATAATTGTACAAAAAAACTACTTTCAATAAAGGAACAGTCACTTTTCTCTCATTTATTGATACACGTATGAACGGTACGAACCATCGAAAGTTTTATTATTTTTGTAGAGCCTTGTTCTTGCACTTGATGTTCTGTGTTACTCTTACGCTATATTATTGTCACATGCAACTGTTGAGGTTGTGCAAAGCATCATCAGACATTCATGTATACATTCTCAGTTTCATACTTTCCACAAAATTTATAATTTTTTTGTTTTTATTTTCACTTTAAACTGTTGCCAGTCAGACAAGTTGACAATTGAAGACCTTTAAAAATAGCTGAAGAGTGTAAAGGCCTTCATTGTTTATGCCATACGACATTTGTGCAATGTTCCGCATAGCTTAAGAAGGGAAGAAATCATCTGAAGCAGTACATGTGCATTTTTACATTTTAGTTATAACTTTGTTGAGAATTTGCCATGAAACACTTTGCTCTAGCAGCTTTGATCTCTTTGCATGCATTGCTGGTCAAAGATACTAGTTGAAAATTAGACGCAAAGAGGCAGTAAGTTTGGGGGAGGATTCTAGCAAGTCATGTTTTCCTCTAAATCATTTTTTCTTTGTTTTACTATTTGCCACTTCCCTTGCAATTGCAACACTTGTTTATTTTGCTTCCTGTTTGTCCTTCACCTTGTCCTTTCTATGTCTCACCATTAAAATTCACCACTTTGAAATCTAGATAGGAAAACTGATTGTTCCTTTACGTAATGTCCTGAAAAGATGTATAAACAGGTGTATAATTTATAAGATTGTGCAGTTGACAGTTAAATGTACATCAATTTTTAAAGAAACTAACAGAACGTAGATCTGTAAACTCAAGTATTAACAGTATTTGTTATTCTTGTATTAAAAGTACTTGGGACATTTTACTACTTTGTATACCCCATGGACACCAAAGTGAACGAAAACCAAAAGCAGTGACGTAAAGCTGAAGTGTCATTTTCAGTTTTTATACAAAAAGCAATTTTATTCTGTGTTTTATTTTTTAAACATGGCCAAACTTTGCTGTGAATGGGGTATTGCATTTTTGTTAGTATTTAATTGTGGTATTTCTAGTATCTTGGTGTGACAGCTCTATTAAAAGGTACTCGTGACTATTAAGCCCCTGGTGACATTTCTGTTCTAGACCTTTTGAGGTAAGGGAGGAGTGGGGAAGCTGGAGAGTGGGCTTGTTAGAGATGGCATTTAAGGGGTTATTTTAAACGATAAGGGTGCCAGTTAGGGCACATAATTATGTAAAGACTGAAGTTGAATTTTGACATTTTGATGCTGTTTAGGTACACATTTTCACAAAATACTTGAAGTCTGGTAAAGACACTGTATGATGCATGAATAACTCAGAAAGTATGTTCATAAAAAGTTAATTATATAATTGTAAATTATTAACTCTCTGAGAAGGTTAAGTTTGCATACAAGCCTAAGCCTAATGGTCCCTCAAGCCGGAGCTTATCTTATTTCTGTAGCATGAAGTGACAGAGTATTACTACTCCACCCCTCCACTCCCTCCGAATGGGATGCTAGTCCATCATAGGGTTACCCCAACCCCAGTGTTACATTTGCCGGCACCCAATTTATACACCAGGGTGAAGAGAGGAACTGTCTTTCCCAAGAACACAACGCAGTGCCCAGCTGAGGCTAGAACCCAGACTGCACTACCCAGCCATCACACCTCCCTCAACTATCTAAGAAGGCGGTTATTGAAACAATTGAATTCCCAGGGGTGCTTACAACTGAGGGGAGGGGGGCTTAACAGAGCTTTTATGGTTGTTTACAGTGTGGTGTCAATAGTGATGCATATCAGAAGAGAAGGGATGCAAGTTAACCCAGAATAATCTTGGGACACTACAAATAGTTACAATATGGACAGCCTGTCATCTTGAAAAAAAAGCTGTTTCCTTATAATCCTTATTGGAGTTTTTCCACTGTCACTGGTAACTTCTATCCATTTCCAGTAGAACTGTGCATTGAGGTACTAGCAAAATAATCCATGCAATGAATTTGTGAGAAGAAAGGACAAAAATAAGATGGTTTGTTTAATATGTTTATTAAGCAGTTGGCTCTGCCAGAGGGAAGACTTTACATAACATTGACCGAGACCAGATTACACACTTATTTTTACATGAAGGTCATTCATTTTATTTTAAAAAAATAACTTTTTTTCCAAACACTAGGATTCGAACCCGGGAAAATTCGACTTGGAATACTTACCACCACACCAACACCCAATGTTTTTCAATATTTTTACTGTGGCAAAATTGTATGTTATTATAGTACATTTCTGCCTCAAAGTGAAAGCTAGCAGCAAGCAAACGGGTGTGACACTCACCGGTAAGGGGACTAACCACAAGTAAACTGGTATGGAACTAACCCCAAGCAAACTGAGTTGGAACTAACCGGAACCAACTGACAACTGTATGTTAATGATCTGCTTAGCCTGCTAACAGGATCCCAGCGAAACGCTCACAAATTCGGCTTCCTTCGCTCGCTGAAATTTTTCCCACTGGAGTGCCTTTCCGCAGGCTATGATCTGCTGTTCTTGTCATTCCTATATCATATAAAATATCATGAAATGTCTAATCTGGTCCCGGTCATTGTTATAAAAGGTCTTCCCTTCTACCGACTCTTGAGCCACTCACAATAACTCAGAATCTGTGAACTACAAGCATTCTGACCAATTGGGCTAGACATACATGGTCTCTGCCATTTGTCAAAACGAGTGTGAAAAGTTGTGGGTTGTGACAGGGAAGACTTGATTGTACAGTGAACATTATGTGGGTGCGTTTCAGTGCGAATGTTCTTGTATATTGGGCGTGTGTTTCTATAACGTTTTAAGCATTGATGTGCACTCGCCATTTTGTAAATAGAATTCTTTTGGGTCACAGTTAAGTGTGACAGAAGTCTGCGTGACAATTTTCATAATGGGGCTTTCGTGTTTTAATCGACACAATTGATTAACAAATTATATTTTTCCATTTGAACTGTTTTTCGTGCAGAGAGCTAGAAATTTTTAAATGTTTTCTTTTTGTTCAATGAGGTCGAATAACTTCATTATCGACAGCTTCGAAAAAAAGAACGTCGAAAGTAACATGACCAAAGACAAAATTCTCCAGTGGAGAATTACAGAACATTTATGAGTAATATATGGAGAATTTAGTTGCCTCATGATGGACACTGCACGCTTTATACGTAGCTATAAATGTATGTATTTAAAAACGAGGTGCGGTATGTTACGTAGAATTTAAACTTGGATATTTATTTTAGAATAAACAACACCGTGCAATTATATGATCTCTGTTGTAAACATATATTGGATTTTTTTTGGTCAGCAAAACTATCCCGTCCAAAACGAACGCTCAATGACCAATTTAGTGTTGGGCCTTTTGCTGACGGCGTGTGCATTATAAGCAAATGACCGCAACGCAAAATACGTTTTGACTGGCGAATTCATTCACGACAAAACTTTCCTGTCGACCGTGAATAATATATCTGTAAAAACTGCAGTAATCAATTTAATCAATCACTTTACTGCGCATGTTATTCCATTTTTATCAAACAATTTGGCAATCTCGTCCCCAGAGCCCGCTTTTCTTTTGGTCAGCATCAAGAAAAGCGGGCTCTGGGAACGAGATTGACAATTTGACTGGTTTCTTGATACAACCCCAAACCTGATGTACGTCACTAACTTGGGTGTGACGCCTAAAAGTCTAATTTGATTGCTTTGGGGTTACACTTGCCGCCACAAAGACTGCAGCAATATTTGAGGGATTCTATACCACAAATCTTTAGAAAATATCAATGCTTTCAAACTCTCTTCTTTAACACTACTCATTACTTCACGGAATTACAATGTTTCGAAGACATACCCACCTACCGCTTGTTGTGACTAAATGCCAATTTTAATTAACAAAGCTATTTCTACCTGAAAATGAAAATCTCAGAGACTCGAAGGACAGTGCAGAATGCAACACCAAACGTGATTCCTAGCCTTTTATTTGTAATATGATACTTTTGTTTTTCTTCGAAATGTTGTAACATGATACTTTGTTTTTCCGCATCGCTGATTTTCAACACAAAGCGGCATATTTTGTGATTTAGGGTGCGTTCCTTTGGGATGATCCGGATCAGGATCAGTGATCCAGATCATGGTGCATCAAAGGCGCCGGCGAATCCTTGCACCATGATCCGGATCACTGATCCTGATCCGGATCACCCCAAAGGAACGCACCCTTATTAAACACGCACCAAAGTATTTTATTGAAAGACAGTAAGCGGATCAAATGGAAAAAATATGTCTTTCGAAAGGGTTTTTTAAAACGTAGTACAGTTAGTACATAGTTCTCTGGTTGTTACGAAATTTGTGCCGAAAATCCTGGTGAAAGATTTTGCATATTTAATTACGAACGGTTCGTGAAATATTTACCAGAGCTGGTACGTCTGCGAATAAAGCTGTTTCTCCGGAATTACTGTACCCTGCGTTCTCGAGTATGTGGCCTCCTTTACTTCAAATTCTTAAATGCCGTATGACATCTACTATGCTGAAGCAAAGTCTCTGATCATGTCTGATCCCTCAGCTCTATTGATTTCAAACAACTCATCTCCGAGAAGCTGTGCACATCCGCAACTTCAATTTTAACCAAAATTAAAGCTATCGTCACTTCAGTCAGAAACATTTTAAAATTCAACATGGCTCTTATTCACAACTAACCGCGATCAAAAAACAATCCCTCAACCCAAAGCCGCCAAAACAGACTGCTCGCAGCATGTAAAACTCTACATCTTCGTACCTTCTTCACCACCATGAAAATTTCCGAACAGTTTTCCGCTTAAAACCCACACACAACGTTCTACGCCAGAGCTACATAAACACCGAGTGCTGGAAACATCATGCCAACATCGCCCAATAAGGCCAAGTTTATACGAAAATAAAGATGGCCGTCCCTTGAATCCGAAACAAATATTGATACAAAATTAAACGGTGCATACAAGTGGCAATTTCATTGGTTATCGATCGATAGTATCCTAATTCTGATTGGTGTGAAATACATCGCTCGTCCATCCATCCACTGAATAGCAACATACGTCCGTACGCCGACTAAGATTTTTTTTTTTTCAAATAAACCAACCTCGGGTTGTCAACAATTTAATTGGGCACCTCACCTGGCGTATTTTAGCGCGGTGAATGCGGTCTTGTCGCGGCTTCTTGGTGAAAATGGCCACAAAGAACAAGTCGGAATAAAATGAAGGCTACATGTAAAATTCATGAGCGAATAGCAATCCTGTACTGTCGTTTTTCTTCTTTCATCGTCAAGTATCGTCGAGGGGTTTTCAAATGGAAACTGACGAATGTGTAGAACAAAATGACAGGCCATCTAGCGAAAGCGTGTTAAAATAAATATTTATTTTGGCAAGCGAAACAAGCCGAGCGTTAAAATTTTGTTTCACAAATTTCCCAATGGGGATTATGGAGAGTATGTTCGTAGGCTATAAGAATTGAAAACTGTTCCTCCTTTTAAAGATTCCCGCTTTTAAAGATTCTCCGTTTTAAAGATTCCCTCTTTTAAACATTCCCCGTTTTAAAGATTCCCGCTTTTAAAGATTCTCCATTTTAAAGATTCCCCGTTTTAAAGATTCCCTCTTTTAAACATTCCCCGTTTTAAAGATTTCCGCTTTTAAAGATTCCCCATTTTAAAGATTCCCGCTTTCAAAGATTCCTCGTTTTAAAGATTCCCCAGCCCATTCCCCATCCTCCGATTCCCCATTCGCTCTTTTCAAGATAGCCCGAGAAGCAGCACTATATTTGATAAATACAGGTCGCCTGTTTTATAAATAGAATTGAAATATATAAATTAGACGAATTATGCAAATTCATTACAAGTGGAATAGAAGTACGAATCAACGTGAATATTTTGCAATTATGTATTATTAATTCTTTGCTGCGCGTATATTCACACATTTTGATTAGAAATTTTAATTAATGACGCGATTTTATACATCCATGCGCACTTTAGATCACCTTCATTCTCAAATTTAGCAACCGTCTTTCAGTACACTAGTTTGATCCTAGAGCTCGTCATGAATCTCTTGGACAACTGGCTCTTCCCGTAACGTTTACCGATCTTCCGCCAACTTCAGGTGAACCGCTCCTCTTACAACGAGTTCTGCTTGGACATTGAGCAAGAACTCAGTTTTCACGATGAACAAGCTTGCTCTACAAAGTTGTTCACTATGCATCTGAAACTTTGCTTGGGAGGTAAGCGGGATATTTGAGCATGTGGTTCTCAGAATTATTTAAAAGCAACTCTCTCTAAGTCCTGTGTGGTAGCCAACAAACGGTCGTGAAGAATTACCCAAGAATTATACACATTCAGTTTGTCATATTTTTTCAGAAGATTCTGGATGCAAGACTGACAAAGGCAATGCAATTACCAAGTTAAAGCATATTGGCACAAGTTAAAGAGGACTGATTACAACGGAAAACGCACGTATTGAGGAGGTAACTTCAGCTAATTATTTTGCAATAAATCACTTACATTCAGTATTTGGAATCCGATTATTTTGTGAACATTACTTTTACGAGGCTAAAGTAAAGCGGTACCTGACTAGATAAAGCGCCAGCAAACACTCGATGATCTTTTCTTAGCTATACATCAATATTCAAACGGTATTGATTTGGTATTTTGTGAAAATCTTGAATTCGAAGGAACCGGGAGATGAATTTCAGGTCACACACTTGGCCTTTGAGTTCTCGGAATAGTCAAATAATAATTTGGATAGGCGCGACACCAGACCGAAAACAAAACCGTGAGAAAATGTTTGTCTTATTTCTTTGCAATTTTATTTTCTAACTTTGAGTAATTGTTCGTCATACTATGAGTCCTGACTTGAGAAATGTTTCAAACATTACGGATGGATACATGGCAAAAGAAAGACCAGAAAGATTAAGAAAACCTTCGAGTGGCATGGCATCCGAGTTGCAGTTTTTCATGCATCAGAAGTGGAACTGATTTTAAATCCTGACATCATCTCGATTCAGTGCATGAGCTGCTCACGCAGCTCACGGTAAGTAGCAACTCGTTCAAGTAAAAATTAAATCCTATAGCGCGTACACTCTTTTTACAAGAACGGCTAATTTTGGAGCTGAGGCTGAACGTTCTTATATTTTTTGCGATTTGAGGCTGAAAACGTTCTTAAGTTGTTACATGGTATAGTTTTTCAATAAATTACTGCGGACGTGACCTGTGCTTCTCATTTTAATATACAGTGAGCAAAATAAAAGTGTTCTTAATACGTTCTTAAAAATTTGGTTAATTTCAGCCTCAACGTTCTTATAAAAAAGATTCTTATAAAAAGAGTGTATAATTTCCCGTGAAAGGAGTGAAATGATGCAAATTAGATGAAATGATTATTCATTAATGAGAGAACTGATCCTCGCAGTAAATTTAAAATTTGAGCGTTTGGAAATTAAATTCAGGTTTCCGATGGGGTTCGAACCCACGCCGTTGCCTTCGTGATACCGGTGCGACGAGAAGTGTTAATTTGACCAAACTAGGAAAAAGTTCAGTTCATATTTTCAAGTTTCCGCAAAAGGAGAAAAATTAAATAACGTGAATTGTATGAAATGATTCATATGAGAACTGTGGATGTTATTGGAGATTAAAACAAGCCTGAAAAATTTAGGGCTCCTACGGGATTCGAGCCCATTACCCACGCGAAAGCGGTGCGATTCTCAAATAAAATAGTCAGGGCTCCTTCGGGCTTAGAACACGTGAGCTCCCCAACACAGGTGCAATGCTCTAAGGATACGATACTCTAAGATCGACGAGAAAAAATCAGAGCTCCAACGGGATTCAAACCCGTGACTCCGTGTTATAATTAGCGGTTCGATGCTCTGACAGCGGGAAACCAGTTCAGAGCTCCGACGAGATTCAAACCCGCGTCTCCTCGATATATTGGGATACGATACTCTAAGATCGATGAAAAAAATCAGAGATCCAACGGAACTGAAACTGCTTTTAAGATCGGCGAGAAAACGCAGAGTTCCAACGGAAGTCAAACCGCAATCAATCAATCAGCGAGAAAAATCCAACGGGATTCTAACCCGTGACTTCGCTTTAGTGGTTCCATGCTCTAACAACGGCAAACCAATTCAGAGCTCCGACGGGATTCAAACCCGTATCTCCTCGATATATAGGGATATAATGCTCTATAAAGATCGACGAGAAAGATCAAGAGCTCCAACGGAATTCAAACCGCTCTAAGATCAGCGAAAAAAATCGGTCAGAGTTCCAACGGGATTCAAACCCGTGACTCCTCGTTGGCGGTTCCATGCTCTGACAATGGCAAAACAAATCAGAGCTCCGACGGGATTCAAACCCGTGTCTCCTCGATAGATAGGGAAACGATGCTCCATAAAGATCGACGAGAAAAATCGGAGATCAAACGGTATTCATACCCATTTCAGATCGGCGAGAAAAATCACAGTTCCAACGGGATTCAAACCCGTGACTTCGCGTTTATAGCGGTTCGATGCTTTAACAACGGAAAACCAATTCAGAGTTCCAACGGGATTCAAACCCGTGACTTCGCGTTTATAGCGGTTCGATGCTTTAACAACGGAAAACCAATTCAGAGTTCCAACGGGATTCAAACCCGTGACTTCGCGTTGGCTATTCGTTGCTCTAACAGAGAAAAGACAATTATCAGCTCCAACGGGATTCCAACCCGTGTCTCCTCGACATATAGGGATACAATGCTCTATCAAGATGGACGAGAAAATCGGAGCTCAAACGGTATTCAAACCCATCTAAGATCTGCGAGAGAAATCACAGTTCAAACGGGATTCAAACCCGTGACTCCGTGTCAAGCGTTTCGATGCTCTGACAGCGTCAAAACAATTCAGAGCTCCAACGGGATTCCAAACCGTGTTTCCTCGGTATATACTTATTATAGGAATACAATGCTCTATAAAGATCGACGAGAAAAATCGGAGCTCAAACGGTATTCAAACCCATCTAAGATCTGCTAGAAAAATCAGAGTTCCAACGGGATTCAAACCCGTGACTCCACGTTAGCGGTTCGACGCTCGGACAACGGCAAAACAATTCAGAGCTCCGACGGGATTCAAACCCGTGTCTCCTCGATATATTGGGATACGATACTCCAAGATCGACGAGAAAAATAAGAGCTCCAACGTTATTCAAACCGCTCTAAGATCGGCGAGAAAACTTAGCGTTCCAACGGGATTCAAACCCGTGACTCCACGTTAGCGGTTCGACGCTCGGACAAGGGCAAAACAATTCAGAGCTCTGACGGGATTCAAACCCGTGTCTCCCCGATATATTGGGATACGATACTCCAAGATCGACGAGAAAAATAAGAGCTCCAACGTTATTCAAACCGCTCTAAGATCGGCGAGAAAACTTAGCGTTCCAACGGGATTCAAACCCGTGACTCCGCGTCAAGCGGTTCGATGCTCTGACAACTTCAAAACAATTCAGAGCTCCGACGGGATTCAAACCCGTGTCTCCTCGATATATAGGGTCACGATGCTCTAAGATCGACGGGAAAAATCAATTTGAAGTTACATTAATGTAATCCCATGCTGGGTGGAAGGTTTCGTGCGTTCCACTTGGTGCTTGTCTACCTGCACGCTCCCGAGGTACGGTTGCAGCACTGTTGGGGCTAGGGACTATGCACCTGAATTGGAAACCCACCCTTTCTGCTATTGCACGTTGGTATCATGAGTACCATACGAGTCAACTCAGAAAATCATGTGATCTGAGAGGCAGAGAGGACTGGTTCTTGTTCCTCATGAGGTGGTACTTCCCTCAGAACGCTTTCAGGCTCTAACCCCCAGAGGACTGCCTGTATTCAAGTGGGGATTACACATTCCGAGCCGACTAATGAAAATCAAAGAATCCTGAAGAAAAAGGCTTCCAAAATAATTCGCACCCGTGACCTCCACGAAAGAGGTGCAATTGCCTAAAATGGGCCAGAAAAATCAGAGTTCCAACGGGATTCAAACCCGTGACTCCGCGTTAGCGGTTCCATGCTCTGACAACGGCAAACGAATTCAGAGCTCTGACGGGATTCAAACCCGTATCTCCTCGATATGTAGGGATACAATGCTCTATAAAGATCGACGAGAAAAATCAGAGCTCCAACGGAATTCAAACCGCTCTAAGATAAGCGAGAAAGTCAGTCAGAGTTCCGACGGGTTTCAAACCCTGTGACCCCGCGTTAGCGGTTCGATGCTCTGACAACGGCAAAACAATTCAGAGCTCCGATGGGATTCAAACCCGTGTCTCCTCGATATGTAAGGGTACGATACTCTAAGATCGACGAGAAAAATCAGAGCTCTAAAGGAATTCAAACCGCTCTAAGATCGGTGAGAAAAATAAGAGCTCCGACGGCAAACACGTGACTCCGCGTTAGCGGTTCGATGCTCAGACTGACCACGGCAAAGCAATTCCGAGCTCCGACGGCAAACCCGTGTCTCCTCGAAATAAACTTATTATAGGGATACAATGCTCTATAAAGATCGACGAGAAAAATCGAAGCTTAAACGGTATTCAAACCCATCTAAGATCGGCGAGACAAATCAGAGCTCCAACGGGATTCAAACCCGTGACTTCCCGTTAGCGGTTCGATGCTCTGACAACGGCAAACCAATTCAGAGCTCCGACTGGATTCTAACCCGTGTCTCCTCGATATATAGGGATACAATGCTCTATAAAGATCGACGAGAAAAATCAGAGCTCCAACGGAATATAAGCCACTCTAAAATCGGCGAGAAAACTCAGAGTTCCAATTAACAGGATTCAAACTCGTGACTCCGCGTTAGCGGTTCGATGCTCAGTCTGACAACGGCAAAGCAATTCCGAGCTCCGACGGCAAACCCGTGTCTCCTCGATATATACTTATTGTAGGGATACAATGCTCTATAAACATTGACGAGAAAAATCGGAGCTAAAACGGTATTCAAACCCATGTACGATCTGCGAGAAAAATCACAGTTCCAACGGGATTCAAACCCGTGACTTCGCGTTAGCGGTTCGATGCTCTGACAACGGCAAAACAGTTCAGAGCTCCGACGTGATTTAAAACTGTCTCTCCTTGATATATAATGTACGATGCCGTAATGTCGGCAAGAAAAATCAGAGCTCCAACGGAATTCAAAGCCGTGACTCCGCGTTAGCGGTTCAATGCTCTGACAACAGCAAAACAATTCAGAGCGCCAACGGAATTGAAACCTGTCTCTCCTCGATATATAAGGGTACGATGCCGTAATGTCGGCAAGAAAAGTCAGAGCTCCAGCGGGATTCAAACCCGTGTCTCCGCCCTAGCGGTTCGATGTTCTGTACAACGGCAAAACAATTCAGAGCTCCGACGGGATTCAAACCCGCGTCCCCTCGATAGATAGGGTAGCGATGCTCTAAGATCGACGAGAAACTGAATCAGAGCTGCAACGCGATAGGTCGACGAGAAATACAGATCTCCAACGTGAATCAAACCCGTGACTCTGCATTAGCGGTGTGATGCTCTGAGAACGGTGAAAAAAAGTCATATCTCCAACGGGTTCAAACCCGTGCCCTCCCGGTAACGTTTGCAAAGAAGCGTTCAAAAAAATTCAAATTCGAGTCTGTTTAAGCTAAGCATTCAACGTATTCTGGTTGCTATGATGATCACTCACTTGTTGATATGTAGATCGTCAGTTCAAACATATGAAATTTCATGTATTCACAATATTCTCCAATTTGAGCCTTGAAACCATTTCATTTTTGAAAACAAAAATTAGAAATTAACATTTACAGATATTCCTTATTTTATTTCAACAATTATTCCATGCAGCCGTGATTTCTGGAAATGAGAACATCATGCATTATTAGCAATCTCATATCCCATGAGCGCTTGTAAGATATTTTTTTGTTACTAATGTATTAATTATGATTCACATTGGACAGGAAGAAGACCGCGCGCGGTGTGAACGTCTCAACCCTCGGGGTGGGGGGAGGAGGAGTGAGGAATCAGTGAAAAATGTGGATGCAGGCTAAAGGTGACTCAATCACTAAACCAATCAACTTTATTTAAAACACGTTAAATGGCTCAGCAAGCTGGTTTGTATGTACTGCCGCTGGTAATGATTGGCTGTAAGACTGACATGGTTATGTAAGATTGTGTAGAGGGGGTAAGTTTCTAAAGAAACTGTGGTGCTGCGTCGGTGGGAAGTATAACAATATAATTTGGTTATATCAACTGGGTTGATAATGTCAATTGGCCACCGTAAAGAGATTCAAGAGCTGACGTTTCGAGCGTTAGCCCTTCGTCGGAGCGAATCGATAAGATTGTGTTGGGACTTGGTGCGTAGATATATAACTGGATTTATGAAAACCAGGTCAAAGAATTAATGACGCCGTTCTCACGTTGTAACGATGAAGACTTTTTAGGCATGTTAATTATGCCTAAAAATCGGTCAAGAAGGGAGCGAAAAGAAAATCCACAATAATAACATTAGTATTACTACTTTATATTATAAATATTGTAATAAGTTCCACATGGATGCATGTAAGATTCGAGTTTTATTTCTCAATAAAGGTTGATTTTATAATAATAGTAATAATAATGATAATAATAATATTAATAATCTTTCTTGATTTAGCAAAAAAGTGGCTTGAGGCAATAGAGGAAATGTATGAGATTTCGATCTATTTTGTTTGTGAAATATACCGCTCGTCCATCCATCCATCCATCCATCCATCCACTGAATAGCGACATACGTCCGTACGCCGACTAAGAGTTTTTTTTTTTTTTGAAAAAAAAAAAAAACTCAAAAATGACGTGAATTACAAGAGAAAGTTGCGTTTTAGAATTGTTCAAACCAGTTTGATTTTAGTTTCCCTTTGATTTTGCTATGTTAATGAATGTGAAAATAAAACTCAAACTGGTGTGAAAAAATTTAAACCACAGATAAATTTAAACCACAATGTATGGTTCAATTCTGCATGTTACGATCCTCCCCCGGGCGTTTGTCATTTTTTTCTTATTTAGCGGTCTATTCCCCACACCCAGGCAAACAAAGAAAGGCCCCGGGACTCCTCGTCGACTACAAGTACGTTATTTTGTCTACAAAATCGAGATAAAATATTGATTTCTGTAAAAATTGCAAAAGAAGACGCTTTTTCAATGCCTAAAAGTTTTTGAAAGCGCCCGCGAAGTCCCTCCCTTCTAGCGACTTGGCCCACTTGCTATCGCGACCTTGAGTTGTTTAACGTCTACAATTATGTCGGGGGGACTTGAAATTTTAGCCACTGCGTAACATTCCAGATGTGAATGCCATAATAACAAACACAAAGTATCAGTATCAAGTTTTTCCTTTTCTGTTCATTGGTTCATTTCTCCTCTGCCATTTTATATTTTCAGTTCGAGGGTTGGAGTATTGAAATGCTTCCCTTATAGAATAGGGGGAACCTGAAAAAAATTTAGTTTTTTAAAGTTGTTCATTTCTCACACATTCCCTCCCCCCCCCCCCTCCCATAAACAATGAACGCTCCCTAACCCGGAACACGTTCGCCCCAATTAATGGCACGAAAATCTGAATCCAGTTTCAGATAACAATCTGAATAATCCATCTTCGGAGGTGCAATTTGAAATTGGGTTTGTCCTTACGTTACGTTAGAAACATTCCGGCTCTTACTTGGCAATGGTTATATATGGCCCCCCCCCCCCCCCCCCGTGCCATTGCTTGCACGTAGTTTTCCTTGCTCGAAAAAACGGCCATAGAACATGACTGGGCCACAGCTCTGCAGATTTGTAATTTCAATAAACACCACAGAACTCTTAATTAATTAACAAATAGTGAAGACTTTCCAGCAAGTCGAGCTCACAAAGCACGAGAGAGATCCAACTTTGTTCATGAGAGGTGGGTGGGTTAGTAACGGGGGGGGGGAGTTGACGAAGGTGGGGGAGGAAGAGAGGTGAGAACCCGGACGGGCGGGCGTGAGGAGGGTATGTTTTCTCATCTGGTACTGGAAAGCGACAGCAAAAAACAAAAAACAAAATAATATGGTAAACAGTAACATTCATTCGTTTTTCAGTTTTGTTTTACTCCAGGGAATGGAAATTGTAAATACATAATAAAGAAATCTTCACATGGGATAAGGTTTATACAAGGTTACTCTCTTAGAATAGGCTTCCATGTAATCAAAAGTCGAGTTTTACAAATGTTCAACCATTTAGACCTCCTCCGGCGAGAAAATTAGTATAGATAAGAACAGTTGCAAAAACCACTTGAAGACCTTTAAAAAAATTCTACAAATATACGCGAAATGTACAAACCCTCAAGTAACAACATTTATAAAGAGCTTTAAGATCAGAAAAACTCAACTCAGTTTTTAGAGGAAAATTCCACACAACTCTTCGACGATATTTCTAACATGTTTCTGTTGCAGCCTGCAAATGCAATTTCCTCAAATCGGTCACTACAAAAGGACTTGTTCCTGAGAAGCAACGTCTGCATCAATATAGAAGGCTAATCTTAGATCACGCTCAATTCTGAATTTAACATTTTGAAACCATAGACGCGAGGTACAGCCTATGAGGCCAAAAACGATGAACTTTTTCTTCCCATTTTTACGAAAACATAAGTTAAGCTGGATAATTCTATATTCCTCCTGATTTCGGGAGCTTCAGGACATTGTCAAATAAGTCTTTTTCACATTGATTATTTGTCTTCGGCGTCCTTGTCCTCGGTTTCATGATTTTTTACCTGCAAGAAACAAGACAGGCAAGCTTATAAATATATACCTCGTTTCAAGATACGGGGAGGACGATGTATCACCTTTCAAATAAGGCTTTGCAGAAGACGAAACTATTTTAATTCTTTGCTCAAACGAGAGTTTGAATGCTGCGCGAGGCAGAGGTGATCATTGAAAGTCGAAGGAGAACAAGACACAGTTTTCTTTGTGCCAGTATAGGAGTATTTTACCACCCACCGAATTTCACGCAACGTAATTATGGCCAAGGCGACGCACACAAGAATTGCGGGAGGTCTCAAGAAAACACAATCTATGACATGCTAGTCTTGTGTTCAAACTGTCGTTTTCCCTCATTCCTAGACAAAACTGTTGAGACGACAAATTTCAACTTATTCCGGGTACCAAAGCTCATTTCTTCAAAGTCCCTCCCCCATCCCCATGTTCTGAATGTTGGTAAGCTGTGAAAACAAAGCCGGGTGAATCACAAACCCAGGGGCGGATGTACCCACCCCCTATCCTGAGATGACTTGCGCGAGCTTTTCTAATATAACTAGCATTCTTATTACAGCACCCGTCACTTATATCATTCCTTAGAGCTGTTACCGCCCTTGAAACCCGTCGGGGAGAGGGAGGGGAATAAAATATAATTTTCTTGTAAATCAAGACATTCGCGCAAAGTGTGTAACATTCGTTTGTCTCAATTAGTTCTGTTCAAGATTGCAGGGTTCCTATGGAGGGGGATTTTCAATGCTTTGGGGCGTGTCACGTAATTAATACATCGTATCTACTCAAAAGAGGCCTTTTTCGTTACGAAGAATAAGGAAACATTTTAATAGAGCGTTTAATTTGATGAGCTGAGTTTCATACTCACTTAATACTCACCGACACCATACTGGCAGTAATAACCAACGTATCCCCGAGTGCACATGCAAGTGTTTCGTCTTATACACGTACCGCCATTTCGACAGTTAGGAAAACACCGCGCTGTGGAAGGAAATAAATAAACTAAGAGCAGCTATCGTAGATGGTAGAAGGAATTATATTTCCATTAGAATTTTGTCACATCTTAAGTGCACCCCTAGGTGTGCGAAGAAGATGAGGAATTCCACCTTGTTTGAGATTGAGGGTGTTCCCCTGAGAAGCGTACAGTTTTAATTACCTTTCTCACAACTTTTTCCGTGCCATCCGTAAAGGCAAGAACATTTGTCAGGCTGGTAGCACACGCCACCGTTCATACAGGGCTGATTGCACACAGCTGTAACAGAAAGAGAATAAAAATGGCAGTCAAAACCATGACACAACAGTGACTCTTGCTCCTACAGAGATCCGTGTTCTAATTATAGGCAACACACAAACCTCTGTGAGTTCCGTGGTGCTGTACGTTGTTAACGTGGAATTTTCCCGTTCAGATGTCGCATATCTCTTTCTCGAGATTGAAGGAAACAATTCACCCAAATATATGCAAATGTATGCTTTCGTTATGATAAAAATGTAATTTCTCCATTCATTTCCGATACATAGTATCTCCTGCCTAGCATTTTAACATTGCTATTCAAAAATTACGCAAACTTCGATTTTTAAAAAAATGTAACAAACACTGTAATTTCTGACCGCTTTGCCTACCCATCAAGATGGCATCGAAAACCGTGATAAGGCCTATTAAAACGAACTCGCCTACCTTGTTGGCAATATTCTCCCGTGAAGCCTTTGGCGCAACGACACTTGTTCGGACCCACGCACACGCCGCCATTTAGACAGGAAGGGCTACAGGATGCTGGGGACGAAAATAGTCAACAGCGTCAAATAAAACTAACATAGGACAAACAAAACTAATCATTCAACGTTTCGCCTAAGTATGTAACGTTATTTGTTGGGCTATATTAGGTACTCACGTCTACAGTAAGGTGCGAGGAATCCTCGAGAACAGTGACACACATTTGGCCTAATGCACTGTCCGCCATGTTGACAAGGTGGACTACACAGCGCTGTAGAAAAAAATATCAATCAGTTAAAAATCTTATGAAGTACGATTGCTTGTAGTCTTGTAGTCTAACATAGGGTTCATATGTAGGTTTTCATGTCGGTTCTTATCCTTGCTCGGAGGATTTTTACTCTGGGTTCTCCGGTTTTTCGCTATCTATAGCTATATAAAAACAACAGGTCCACAAACTTCTAGATATGAACAAAGGTAGTATATTTTTATGCTAGCTCACTTTTCTCGCACTGTGTTCCACCATATCCGGGGGGACAGCTACACTTGAATGGCCCCACACAAGTGCCGCCATTACGACAGTGAATCTTGCATTGCACTGGAAAATATAATGTAGATTTCAGCAAGCATTGCCGATAAAATTCAATATTTGACGCACTCTGAAGGGCCAATTGATAAGTAATCACAGTAGATACTCAATGAGTGTTATGTTCCAGTTATGAGTGAAACAATCTCAAAATAAATCATGTAAATCATGGTAAATTCTGTTTCTGATTTTTTTAAACAATGTCGTTAATTTGCTTTTAACATCACCAACCTCTCTCGCAGACATCACCATGGTAACCAGGCTGGCATTGACAGTGATTGCGGCTCAAACAAAATCCTCCATTTAAACACGGGCGATCACATTGGGCTGAAAATCGAATTGAACGAGGTCATTAGTCACTAAATTAACCGTATTGGCTTGCATTTGGGTAAATTTGAAGAAACCGAAAAACGAAGGCAAATGCCCCTTGTCTGTCATGTGGCCGCGATTTTGCCAATTAGACTGTTGCTGAACCTAGTAAATGGCCTTAGCTCACCAAGAATTCTCGTAGCTCAGTTGGTTAGAGCGCCCGAGTGGTAATCTGGGAGATCACTGGTTCGAATCCAGTCGGGGACTCAGAATGTTTTTTTTGTCCCGCGCTCGTGTCACACCTGATCATCTCATCTTTATTATAGACTGTTGTTCTTTGCGTTTGCGACAATTTGAAGTTTAAAACTTATAATTAGCAAAAATAAGCAAAATGATCTGAAAAATGTCAACTAGCTCATTTAAAAGAGCCATGTAACAGATGGAACAACTTAAAACGTTTAGCCTAAAATTTCAAGTTAATTGTTAATTACAATCCTTCTTAACCTTCCTCATTCGTAGCCTCCTACGCAGACGTTCTTTTGCTCGTCATGCAATATATTGCGTGACTTATTGATTTGAAGGTAATTCTATACATTGCCAAAGATGGCTTTATTCATTCTGACTGTGTCCGTTTAATTGCTGTTTTCATTACATGTAATAACCGAGGAGTACCCCCCATCCCCCTCGTGTGCTAGCCCATCACAAGGTACTCAGAGCATTTGACTCGTTCTTAGTGGTGGGGGGGGGGGGGGGGTGAGGTGATGTACAGAGTAAGGCGCACGCTTGTATTTTCCTACCTGGGCAGTCTTGTAAAGAACACTCCTTCACGTCCACATTTTGCAAAGCCTTTTGACATTCCTCGCTTAGCATGCCGTTTTCGTCAGAATAGCTGTTTTCCAGGTCACACATCATTACTCTCTTTCTCTGACCTTTTCCGCAGGTCTGAGAACATTGGGACCACTCAGACCACGATATTTCGACTGCAGAAAAAAATGCGCGTTAAAACGGAAAGTATTGAAAAGAATGGCTCACATCTCAGATATCTATTCAGCTTCATAAAATGCTCGAGGAATTGCGTGCGCTATGATTGGTCAGTTCGAGTTCATTACAGCTCCATAAGCACGCGACGTACGTCACATGCGTTTTATATTAGCGGCAATGAGTGCGACGGAACATTGATAATGGCAATGATGACCACAACGAACTGATGACGATGATGATTACGTTGTTGTTGACGATGATGATGACGATGACAAAAGACAAATTAATGATAATCATAATCATAGTTTGATTGCCTGAAAGCAAGAAAGTTTATCGGCTATAAAGCGTTTATGAAGTTGAACTAAGACTGCAAGCAAGTATGGTAGCTTCGCCCAGATAGCAGAATTGACGATTTCCCTGAACAAACCTTCACTTTCAGGATCGTCAACATAATTTGGCGTACCGGAGCCTTCTTTGGTATAAAAGCCAGGAGGACCACCACCACCACTGCCATCAAATTCATGTTTGACAAGGTGCTGCAAAACAAACGTAAATCAAGTCACGCAGTTCGCTTTCCGTTCGAAGACGGGAAAACGAATACAAATCACAACACTTTTAGGTGCAGTTACACTAGGAAGTCTTGCAATTTTATTACACCGTTGCGAGACAAAATGGAATGAAAAAAGTGTGACATTGGCAAAAAAAGTTAAACGCACAAAAATTACATTGCCCCTCCGCCACAAGCGTTGTAAAAAGGTGGGGACTTGATTTTACCTCGTGCAGTACGGGGCAAGACGGTGTTCAGGTTTTGGGCTCGTTACAGTAAGCAGTTGCCATACCCGAACAATATCCCACTGATTGGAGAGTTAGTAGCCAGTGCGCGCAAGTTTCACAATGTTGCGAACTTTCAACCCAAATCCATACTAATATATTTAACCCTGAAAGCGATGTTCCCGAAATCTATCTACCTATCTATCTACTACTACTACTGCAATCTTTATTTCATCACGGGGTCACTTTCACTACAAGTGGTCTTCCAGTGAGCCGTAAAAATTAAGACGACTATTACATAAGTTACAGCAATATCTAAAATTACAATAATTGGTAATCTTAAATACAGTAATGGAAGCAGTACAATGAATTTTAATTAAGGATTTACAATATACTTAATATTATTTACACAAGCTTCTAGAATTTACACAATAAAAATTATACGATTTTACTAAAAGTTATATAATTCACTTAGGTTTTACTTAATTTCACTTAGAATATCTTTGAGAAACGATTTAAAAAGAACTAGGCTTTCCTGTTCTCTCGCCTCTACAGGGATTTTATTCCAGAGGACCGATCCTCTGTATTGAAGGCTATATTTTACTCTCTATAACTTAAGTTTAGGAATATACAGGTTGATAGAGGAGTTTCTTAAAAATATGGATTTCCTTCAGTTCAATTTTGATCATGATTAAGGTTACTCGTCATTTGTTTTTGTTTTTGTTTTTTTTTATTATTATTTCCAGATCGTCCTTGTTATTAGGCTCGATTTCTGCCGCTCTCTCAAGTCCGGTCTTCGTTCTAGCTTCCGTTCAGGGACGAGCGCGGGCTCCGGTTTTCGAACAGCGGCTGGTAATCGAGACTACCTTGTTATTGGTAAACATTTTCTACCATCTCTTCACAACAACTACAAGAATGCATGCAGCTTTGAGATTGAAAATGACATTATAGAGAATGTGCGATAAAGAGTGAGGAGAGTTTAGATGCTGAACACAACTGACTGACAGGGGCTTTATTTTAATAGGCCATTTCCGAGTTCCCTCTTCCCTCGGTTTCAAAACGAGTCTAAGTGCGAAACTATTCAAATGGAAATAAGCTTGTTTTGCATGAGAATGAAGATGCATGTAAAACACATTTTCATATCAGCACTCTTAATCCTCACGGTATCAACGAACGCTTTTCATTCAACTAACTTATTCCGTTGTTTTTCACGTTACCAGACACCAACCAATAGCGAAGCTCCATCTTTCTGTATATAAACCACACACGACCCACAATTCCTTGATTCGCTCCGACGAAGGGCTAACGCTCGAAACGTCAGCTCTCGATCTCTTTACGGTGGCCAATTTACATTATCGACCCAGTTGATAAAACGAAATTATATTGTTATACTTCCCACCTACGCAGCACCACAGTTTCTTTAGAAACTTACCCCCTCTGGTTTCGCACTTAGACTCGTTTTGACGCTAAGGCAAAAGAGATCTCGGAAATGGCCTATTCTATCAGTACTAACTGGTTTGAACATTGGAACATCGCACTGTTCTCTGGACGCGACGGCATCTGGAACGAAGTACAACTCGCTAACCTCAATCTGCAAAATACACAGATCCAGTGAAAGTATTACAATCGTACTACGCACACCAATTATCTAAGTTGCCATAAAGAAGAGAATGACGCAATAGAAATATTAGACTCCTAAATGTATAAAGAGTTAAGCAGTAAAAAGAACTGTAAAGAGAAACTTTTAGCTCATGTTTTGCCATCCCAGGTCACTAAAATAGTCAAATTATTCTATCTCTATCGTAAATGCTAAACGCAATGACTTATAACAAAAACCACTGTTAATTTTTGCTCTTCTTTTTTTTCTTTTCGGAGTACGCGTTGGAGTACTTTAATGAGTACAAGTTTGTTCAGGCCAAAAAATTGAATTAGTAGCTGTTTTGCTTTCTTGTTATTTTGCAGCATTCTATTCTACTGGTTTTAAATATTCGTTCGCAGTCCCCTGTTTGTTTAGAAAATGGCTAATTTTTGATTGGCCAGGGTTATTAATTTGGTTATGGCTTTAGGGCACTCGATTAAACCTTACCTAAAGAATATTATTCATTATTTTCCATTCAGCTCACCTCGTATCGCTCAGTAGAAGATGGAAGCAATGGTTTTCCAACGTAAATTTCACCAAAAGAGTCCGTAACAAGGGAAAACTTTTCCTGCAGGTTCTTGGACCCAATCCTCTTGCAGTCCCAAAAGACCGTTAAGTTGCGTTCTTGGATACTGAAACCGAGAGTATGCCATTGTTCTTTCTGAATTTCCACAGCAAAATCCAGCGACCATCCGCGATAGTGAAACGCAGAGTTTTTCTCGAACTCAAAGCTTACTGAATCAGGTGTTATTCTCACCCCTAAGTTCAGAGATTTACGATAATCGTACACCGCAACGAGGTAAACGTTTGTGAGAGAAATGGCGCGAAATGTAATGAGAATTGAAAAATCATCGGGGAAATAATTATAGTATCGAAAAACTTTAGAGACTGGTATTGAAGGTGTGCGGCCATTCTCCATTTTAATGATCTCGTTTTTAGGGGCGGGTGGGTTTTGTTCCTCTCGAAGAAGTCGCGCTATGTCCTTTAAACCTGAAAAATTAAGAACATTACATTTTCAGTTAATAAAGCTGCATTTATAATAACTTTGCACGCGTTGTTCTGGGAGTTGCATACTGCATAGTGATATTAAATCTAGCACATTGCAACATCTTTCACATGAAAATGAGTTTAATTTATTTACAAATTCCAATTCATTGTAAATTGAATTAAAAATGAAATCAAAATAGAAAAAAACGAAAACAGTTTCTTTTGCCACCAAGCACGAAGCCTTTTTCGTTTCTCTGTCACAGAGGTATTGCTTCATTGATTGCTAAAATCAATACCTGGTACCTGTACTTGTGCCCAAAATGCTCCTGATGGACTAACAGGAAGATATCAAACGAATTGTGGCTCAGAGAAAAAAACACAATGAATTTCTGGCGATACTTTTAAGGAATGGCTCTAGAATTTGAAAAAACTGGCTATTTTTTCAACTTTAAATCCATTTCCATCATTGCCATCGTAAGTGATAGGCGGCAATAAACGGTTTCAGTGTAGTGATATAGTCCTAGGTAACAAAACTACACCATTGTTATCGGGTTTCCATTGTAGCAGAAACATATTTCAGCATTTTAAAATGACGCCAAAATACCGTGACAGTGCTTCTTTAACTAGGGCACAAACAAAAGCTTAGAGCAATCGCAATCTTTGCGAAGAAGATTGTGTGACGAGCCAAGCATGCTTCATGTACGAAAAAGCGTTTCTCACCATAGCACTCGTACTTGTTACAAGTTCTTGTTTCCTTGGTCCAGCCATCGCACTCTTTTGCAAAGCACTCTCTAGTGCGAGTTTGCTCTCCTTCGCCACAGTTTTTACTGCACCGACTCCAGCTCGACCACGGTTTCCAACCTGAGGGATTTTAAAAAAGAGACTGTAAGTTGTAAGAGGTAATGGTGTAATGGTGTAACAATGTATGGTGTACCAGCGGTATACCAATATTGTACCAATGGTGTATTGATAGTGTACCAATGGTAAATCAATGGTGTATCAATAGTGTACCAATGCTAAATCAATGATGTATCAATGGTGTACCAATTGTGAATCAATGGTGTATCAGGGTACTTCTTGGAATTTCAGGGAGTGGTGTGCCGACCAATTCTCCAAACCGCCTTACCAAATTGTTGACCAAAAGAATTGACTTCAGACATGTGTAAATTTGACAGCCCGGTTGAAAAATATTTAAATGGGCAAGGCCGTACGTGCATTTGAAGGACAAGATTAATGATGCAAGGCTGATCGAACAGCTTGAAACTGATGGTATTTTAATTAAAATAAAATTAAAATACCATCAGTTTCAAGCTGTTCGATCAGCCTTGCATCATTAGTTTTGTTTTTTAAATGTTTATTTCTGATCCTGATCTACACCAAGATCCAGCTACATCCTGCTTCGATTTAATTTGTTAAAGTGGTTCCTGCATCGTTTACAGATGTCAATAAAGTACATTTGAAGGATCGACTTGGATCAGTCCACTTTTTATTGCAATCTGTATTATACACTACCACTTATACCGTCACTTATGAGTAGAAACATTGCAATCTGTATTATACACTTCCACTTTAGGCTACAAGCAGTCCCTTTTTCCTTAGTCCGTCGAGCGCGAAGCGAAAAATGGCCACACGAAACCTGGGAGACGTGCCCCGCCGCTTGGGCGCGTCTCCCAGGTTTCGCACTGACATTTTTTTCGCTTCGCACTCGACGGACAAAGGAAAAAGGGACTGGTCGTAGTGTACTTCCACTTATGAGTGTTTCATAAATTATTACTGACCAGTGTAACCACAACAAATTAACTGTGCTCAGGTTCGCGTTTGTTGCGAGCCGCGCACGATGGCACGCGAGGAAACGCGAGTAAGCGGGAGAAAACATGGTCGTTCGCGTTTAGATTTTAATCGACCACAGTAAAGTTCAGTTTGCCTAAAAAGAAATGAGCTAACCTTTCGAACTGGAAGAATAAGAAACAGCTGGAAATGTCAGCTTTTGTAACAGTCCGGATATGCGTTTTAACAAAGGTTTAAGTTGCGTTTAACAAACAGGAAATTTTAAACTAAACACTTGGAATGTTTTCAATGTTTACAGCGTAAAACCATTAACGTCGACGTCAAAAACCGAGAGAGGTCCGGATCCTGCTCTTGACCACAAAACAAAAATTTATCAAATAAATAACAGATCTGGTAAAATGACTTTATTTGGGTGTTTAACTGGTTAACAATACGTTTTTCTTTTACATAAGAACACCTGGAAAAAACGTTTTACTCGGTTTGCGCGAAAACATTTTGAAGGCACTGTCACATATCTGTGTCACTCTGTTTGCAGGAATTCCACACCACAATTGCCAAAATACTAAAAACGATCGTTCTTCCGAAAAATGTAAAAAAACGGACCAGTCAACGCTATTACAAGTTTATTTTCTTTTGCTCCTTGTTAATTAAGGAGATATTATTTTCACTGTACCAAGTATTCCAGCTATTTCAGTTGCGCAAAACTGCTGCTAAAGAACGCTCTTTTAATTTAAATCTATTGAAAGCAAATGCAGAAATAACAGAAATAAACTTGGAAAAGTCTTCGATAAAGTTGAAGAAACAGAATTTAGTGAAAGCAACCCCTATTTAGCGTTTGACTTCGCCGGAAAGTAAATTAGATTATCGATGCTAATTACTTTACTGGCACGATATGATCACGTTTCCATCTAACAGATTTTCAACGCAGATTGAACAACTCACGAATTTCCAATTAACTTCTGGTGGCCTGTACGCCCACTTAGCCCGGCAGACTACATATCGCTTATCTCAGATGTTATCATGTGAAATCATTACCAATTATTTACCGAAGTGAAGGTAAATATCTGGGAATATTTACTCACAAGTGCCAAGTGGGCTGGTAAATATCCACATATTTCCCAGTGCTGAAAAAGAATACTATTTGAAAAACCGCAAACTGTAGGCTGAGAAAAATATGTTTTTCTTTCAATGTGAAATAATTCTGGTGGCGAAATTTTGCTGTCAGTAGCTAGTGTTAAATGGTGGTCGTTTCATAGGAAGGCCTTGTTAGCCATATTATGACACAAGCAAATATTGAAAGTAAGGAATTGCGTCGCAGCGCATCGTAGAGCATGTATTGAAAGAGACTGCACATTTCCCTGTCAAGAATGCAGAATGTTTTCCGTTTAATTAATTAGTCAAACTCCAAACAAGGCAAAAATCAGTATCAACATATTGCTCACTGATATGGAATACCAAAAATTTTGCTTTAGGAATTGCTAACACGACGTTTTGAGCGTTGTTAACCAAAATGCCTGCAGTCACAATGCGTGTGTCCGTAATGAAACATTCAGTTTTATTAAGAGTCAAGATCCGGTCCTCGGAGCACAAGTAAATCATTCCGTGACAGCAAAAAACAACACCTAATCATACTCATCAGGCATCATACAGGCAGACTCGTTGACTAATTAATGGCTGACTTGGAAGATCTTTGCACGCGACAAAACGTTTACGCTAAAACGCAATAATTTATTCAAACAAGTGCTCGCCTGGGCCGAGCTGGTCCAAATGGTAAATGCGTTTCCGATATCGTTCTTGTTTTGCAAAATGGCCTATTTCTGGCTACAGTTGTCAATCGAACATAGCTGAAAAAATAGGGCGTGAACAACAAAGACCAGGCAAACAAGAAGGCAAGTAAAATAAACAGTAGTAGTTCTTCAAGAAACTGTTTAGTTTGAATCATTGCAAGCTTTACTTTCATTTTAAAATGCTCAGCAGCTTGTTAACTAAAATAAACGAGATGGTGACAAACTGGTTCTGTAGATCGTCAACTCGCAGGAGGAATTAGGACTTATGTAACAGTACCACGGTAAGGTCAGATTCCGCAAATATAAGATTCATCAGTTCCTCTGTGACAATTTTTTTCTCGTTTCGTTGCAATAATTGGCTTAACTGCATTGCGTGCGGTGCATTGGAGCCTTCTTCCGCATTTTGTCTTTCTTTGGCCCATTTTCTTGGCCATGTGTAGACAACTCACGAAAGTTGCGACGAGAGGGGATAACCAACTAAAATATTTCTAGAAGTTCGCTCGAATGGCACTTTGCTGATGTTAGGGCGGCACTGCAACTGAATTTGCGTGAACACGAGGGACTAAAAAGACGATTATCCCACCTAAATTGAATTTCCGTCACCAGAAAGCAATGCTAGTGTATCTATTCTTGGTTTTCACGTGACGTCACAAAATTCTGAAATCAAAATTCGCTAGGCCTACTAAGTTTTCGTTGCTACTAGGTGTAAGGTGAACTAAACATATATCTTTTCGCAAATTTTCAGCTCGACAGTGTCCTTCGTTTTAAAAACAGAGCATCTTGAATATTTGAGTTATTCGCGTATGTGACATCAAGCTGAGTGCCGCGATAAAGCTATTTTGTTCAGAAAAAGCCCATCCTTTCGATTTTGAGCAGTTATAACATTTCAGATAATAGTAAGTGGTGTTTATGTGGAAGTACAATAGCCCAAGAGCCAACAGTAGTCCCTATCATAGCAAAACTGAATTCCAGATGGTTTCGCGTGCATCACGGCGGCCATATTTGTGCCCATCGGAAGGACACAAATATGGCGTCTCCATACTAAGCTTTGTAAATTTGCGTGGAACGTTTCGGCAAATAACTCGCGAGCGGCGCACCGCACAGACCTGAGACTTGGAGAAATTGTTTATTTATTTATCATCTACACTATATAAAGTTCTTAGCTTCTGTAGCTTATTTTTTCGAATTTAGTTGTTGATTGCGTGACTAGTGAAAACCACCAATTGCAAACCCAATGTTACACAAAGAAGATATGTACGATACCATAATAAAAACTTCAATAATCTTTCCAACTATTTCAAGGAGATTGACTCGCCGTGGAAATTAAGAAGCTTTTAACTGAAAAAGGGGGTATTCAATCATAAAACGATTCTCGTAGGTTTTATGTTGCTAAACCACTCGGCAATCGCTGATATCATCTGACTTCTTACAACACGCAGCTCGAATTCCTTTTATTGATAAAGTAGAAGCTCTCCAGTAATACTGATAACGAACCGCGGGTAACAGATTAGTGAGACATCCCAGTGTGGAGAGAAAATGAATTTACCCAGATTGACGAATGTGACAATACAATGCTTGTAATTTTATCGAAGAAAAGAATTGAATGACTTATGCATCCCGCCCAAACTGATGCCATCCACCGCTGCACTCTTCTTTCCATATTCTGAGAAATTTGGTGCTGATCACGACAATACTTCCGAGTCTTTGAACTTAAAGCCACGCAGTTGTGTTCTTTGTCAAGACAAATGATTATAATATACACACAGTACCTTTTTCTTCCAGCAAGTTTAATATTAGACGGTTCATGCTATCTAAACTAGGATAACCTGAACGGAAACTCCCCTTTCGCCCGAATGCAGACATTCCCTTCACAGTCGTACACAGACGTTCGTTAAAAACTCGCTACATTTGCTTCCATTTTACGAAGGGATATAATATAATATAAACGGGGTTCAAGTTCTTTAATTTGGCTTTTATCTTTAAGATTCAACGAGTTTAAGATGCGTTCCTTTAACAGAAAAATCAGCCCGAACGTATCGGATTTCCTGTGGCAAAGCCCACTTGCCATTAAACAGTCCACTTTCCATTAAACGGGGGGAATTACATGATAAAGAGCACGTTTACCATCAATATAATATGACAAGAGATTTCCACTCATGTCTTCTGCTCGGCTCAAAACTGTTCAGGGAGTTGAGGGGGAATTGAACTTAACGAAACATATAATCACAGGAACTCACTGAAGTGACAGGGAAAAATCACTTCAGCTATGTCAGATATCTGGGTGAACAGTAAACTTTCTTTTAAAATAAACAACATGTTTTTACGCATAATCCGGCTATAGAAACAGTTCGAGCTAATAACAGCTTTCTAGATTTGAAGTACCCCCAGGCAAACGAAAGTTCAGTTTCGTTTCAAATCTCGAATATAAAGCATGAAATGCAAAAATGGGCGGATGAAATTTCCACACACACTGTTCTGACCAGAAGATATTCCGGCGCCCCAAAGGACGTCGCATACAAAATAGTTCTTCAACTGTACCCTGTGCGTGCGTCATTTCTGTGCTTTTAATAATAGCGCTAGCCCCAACGAGCTCTGAATACCCCAGGGTGGATATGAGCATTTGAAAATTGAAGTGCTAAGAGTTAACCCGATACTGATTAATTCAGAGGTTTATAATTTAGGCATGACCAAGATAAGAACATTCTTGAAGTGTTTGACGATAAAAAAGTACGAAACTTCTTTCTTTTTTTTTTAATGAAAATCAGTGTGATATAGTTTATACCTAGAAAAGGGTTTATTGTGCTTTCATGCAAATAGCCGCCAACTGATAAGAGATAAAACCGGAAGATATCTCTTGCCATATTGCGCGGATTAGACTCCGTAAATTTATCTTTCAGTCAAAGAGATTGCCAAGCTCTGGCCTATTGAAATGACAATGTTCAGTTTTTGAGCATAGATTTTCTTTTATTTAGTACTTCCATATGCTAGGACAATTGATATGAATAGGCTCAATAGCGCTCAACTTACATTCAAGATGTTTTTATTGTAATCTGTAAGGAAATAACCTCTCGAAAGAGCGCAGAAACCAACCTTTTCGTTTATCAATATTTTACACCCAATGATTTGAAACAATTATTTTAAAAGCTCACTGATGCCAACTAATATGGCAACTTTCGTTTGTAACGAAAGTACAGCGCTAATTCGATATAGCTAGAAAAGTCAGAAAACCGTGCTCCGAATTTGGGCGTTGTTAAATTTATAGGACAAGCCTGTAATTTCAGCTTCACAACGCTCGTGTTCGTTTAGTTACACTTGTTAATTTTGCCAAAATGTTATATAAGTTCAAATCATAGCGTGTTCGGTAGCAAACAAAAACGACTTCGAAACGGGTGCATTTCTTGATAAGCCGGAAGCTTTTTCCGCAAGCTTTCACGATCCTGGGTCAAACGTCAAACTGAATGAAAATATGTCATGTTACCAAAAATGGTTTCCAACCGCAAAAGTACAAACATATTACAGTTTAACCTGAATGCTGCTTTAAACACCAGCAATTTGGCGGTCGGGCGAACAAAAACGTTTTATTTACCGGGATGGCTTATTCAATTTCATCTCAATCGGCTCTTTCAGCATCACGAGACATCCGATGGTGTAGCCCTAGCCCTGCAGGGGCCGTGGTCCATCTTGTTTCAGTTGGCATGGAATCCTTAAAAGAGCTATAAGCTTCCATTTTTTTCTTCAAAAGGGAGATAATCTTTTCTATTTCACACCAACGCACAAGAACAAACTATCGACGATAAGTTGATTAGAAAATTTGGCGATTGAAGTTTTATACCCGAGTATAAACTACAAACCTTGGTGAACTACGACCACTTAACTATTCGAAAGCCAACTTTTTTCCATTGTACCTTTATATCGAACAGAAACTTCCATCAGCTATTCTCTCTTGTCAGTATTGCGTTAATCAAAGAAATCGTTTCTCCACCAATAAATGTTGTGTACTAAATACCCAATAGGAACTCAACAACAATGAAAACTTTCAAATTCGAGTTAAAAACTTATCGTCCGTGGATTTCCCTGTATTTAGTGCAAAGATTCCGTGATCGGCTGTCGCCCAAGTGACAGTAATTGGATTTCGTCGCTTTATCGCAAAAGAATGGCGCTGTACTCGATAAACTGAGAAAAATTGCTAAGAGTAATTTTTGGCGGTCACTGAAAAGGGATTTGACAAAAACACATGAACTAGTATCACACTTGGGTCAATCGGCCGCTAATGATGACCGTACAATGATCACGAATATTCTAACCCAGGAATTATTTATTTAATAGTTTTTTAGCTTTTATTATCAAAAATACGATCACCGCAACATGTCTAATCTGTTTACTTTATGCTATCATAACATAAACACTTTATTCCTGTGTGCTAAACAAACCAAACCGCAGAAACTCCTTCATTGTTAAAAGCATTTTTATCAATGCGTATCGGTAAAATATTCGTATAATTCATGGGTGGGTAAGGCTACACGTAGGCTAACCAACTAACAATTTTCGCACATATTTCCGAGACCGAAAAGCCGTAGTGTCGGTTAGAAAGATTATAAAGTTTGACTATAATTTACTCCTAATTCTATTTGATTAATTGGATTCACAAATGCTTGAAACCTTTTTTTTTTCCTCAATTTCGAGTGGGCAACGCCATCGATGCGACCGAAGCCCGCGAAGTATTTTCGGAAATATTTCAATTTCAATGTGCACTCCTGAAATTCATACAAGTACAATGCCTTTCACTTGACTGTAATGAATTAAAAAATAAAACGATGATTACTCGTGAAACCTGAACTTCTGTGAAATTATAGTTGATGCTCCTCAGTCGATTGAGTTGAGCGAAATACGAAATACGTTCTACTCAAAAAAATTATGAACGTCAATACAGGTTTACGTTTGTGTAATTTGAGATACGATTAAAGAACATTCACACTTACAGACAACTTATGTATTAATATTATTTTTACTAATGCCTATCTCTACACTACAGCGATAAGGCTTACTTCCTTTAATATCATCCCATATCCCATATCAATTTCAAGATTTTTCTGTTTGTTATCTCTTGAGCAGAAAGTGCCTCTGAATTTTTGAGATCGAACCCGCAAAATAGACCTCAACAGTGCTACTGGAGATATTTGAAAGCCACACTCATTTTATTACATCTTAGACATCTTATGATCGCTAATGATCCGCCCTCAAAGATTGTGGGGCTATAAAAAAAACAGCACGAAAACGCTGCGTAGCGCAAAGCATAAGTTTTGCACGCGTTTTACGTTCTGTGTATTTAAAGAAGTCGTGTTTGTTACGCTTTTCGATGAAATCAGGACGGCCAACTCACGGGGGACGCTGCAAATATGTTAGCTCGCCCGAAAGCCTCCGAACTGTCTGGCTGTCGCCACGAAGGTGTTACCAGTTCGTATATTTGTTCATCACCTAAGGATTACACTAATGAAGTTTGAGTTAATCCGTTATGTTGTTAAAGAGGAGAGACTCCATGGCACCGCACAGACTAAAGATGGATTACAGTTCGCCCCGTCGACTGAACTGAGAATATTATTCAACATGGAACGCGCGCCGCGATAAATATCGGTATGCGAGACTACTATTCCAATTTCGTAAAAGACGCAAATTGAATTCGTGGAAAGCGTAGAAATGAAAGAGGAATTTACGAGAAAAACGGATTTTGTAGCTTGAAAACTGCAGAAGCAATCAATCGGAAGATTTTGCGCTGATGTACGGTGTTTTGTTAGAAGACATCCCAGCTGTTAATCTTTATCCGTATTTAATGTGTCAATGTACACTTTGGATTTGCTTCATTCATTAGTAGAACACTGCAGTTTTAAACTCTATTTCTCGGAGCAGTTTTCATTCCCCTGGAGGCTCCGCAGTAAACTGTTGGATAGCCTGCCTCTCGGGAGTTTGGGGTGATCGATTTTCCACTCACCACACAAACAAAACATGACAGTGCTCTGCGCCAATCATTGTCAAGTGGATTAAAACAGATCGTTTTCTATAAACCCATCGGTTTTCCTTATCTCTGTCAAACCACCAAAAATAAACTTTAAAGAGCCTCCGGTAAAACAATTGTTACAATTCCGGAAATCAACAAAATAGTTCTGTCATTCGGTAATAAAAAACGTCTCACTCATAATCTTCCAGAACGTTTGCCAAAGCACAAAAAACTGCCCGTAAAGTGGATTGGGCACTGTTGACAGCCCGGCACGGGAGGCCGATTACCACAAATCAGGGAATTGCGGGAGGCCTTTCTTTGTTTCTTCTGTGAGACAAGAAGGGGCGTGAAAAAAAAGCCCATGATAACTACTTTGATAACTTCAATCCCAGGTTTTGCGGTGCTGTGTTTTGCATTAAGCTCTGCCCTGCGGTGCATGCAGGTGAAATCTGTTGAGGGATATTTTTATTACAACAATGTAATCCCAGTTGTAACAAGCGTGGCACATGTGTTACTGCAGATGTTGAAACACTTTCGCTGTTCCAGAACAATTTGACAGCCTTGAAAAGGTTATTTATGACGCGTCAAAGCTTACCATCCCTTCCTAGCTGGCTTGATAAGATTGACACGAAATGTCTTTCTGTACCATCGAGGCCGGCTTTTTTTTTTCTTTTGTCAGTTTTATTTGATTTATGTCACCTCTGAGGGCATTAAATTCTTCCGATGCACAATCGCCCAAGTAAATTACCCGGGAAAACCTGAACCAAATCTTTCCGATTGGATGTGCCAAGCAATGACGTGCAGGAAGCATTCATCAGAACAGAAACACATTACAAAAGATATATGTAACCTAAATTATAAAAGCAACATAGGTTTTCACGCTATTTTAAATCCTTATTATTCATTTCCCCGGAGGAAAAGGTGGTGCCTGAGATTTGTCTGTTTTTGACATTCTGCGAAATGATATGTACGTCTGTTAAGTTATTTTGGGTTATATTTGTAAATGTTGTAGTGGGGGTGTCCTAATAATGAGCATTCTTTCGGAGGATAAATGAACAGGGTCGCAAGAGAACACGTATTAAATGAAATCTTCATGGCACACCTACCCAGCGCTCGTAATACGTCGTCTTCGTTGCTGGCGGTAGCTGGCGATGTGGCTCCGAAAATGTCATCGTACCGCGCCACGAGCGAGCGAGATTTCGGTTCGTACACCATAAAAACCATGTGAATCTCTCCTGGATGAACGGGCGATAAACATACCCTTTTCTCGCCAAATCCATAAACTTTCACCACCGACGAAGGGTGCATTTCCAAAACCTCATACACGATTTTACTTCCCTTGAGAATTCTCCACACTTCAAAATCGGCGGCGTACGTTTCCGAGATATTGTCGTAGGAGTAGTTGTTCACAACTTTACCAATGAACACCACTTTCACAAGTTTTGCGCGTTCTCCGACTTTCAGAGGTTTCCAGCCGTTTAATACCTGGATGCAGGGTTTCGAAGGCTTTGGTATTGTAAATAAAAACAATAGCAAAACGGCCGTGATCCGTGGCGAAGAGTGGGGCATTTTCTCGTGTTAACTCCGCAATTAAGGAACCGAAACCCACATGCGGCGTCTTTCACTGGCAACGGAAATGATAATAAATCAACTCGGACTGTCTCAGTTACATCTGTGAAAATTCCGAAGCCTTGGCGCCGTGATAGCTAACTTCATTATGTCAGTTTCATTCATTCAGTGGCATTCTGAAATGTTTACACGCATGGCCAACAGTTCACCCGATCGGTGAAGTTCATGGTGAGCCCGTGAGATAAACTGGTGAAGCGATCTGTTCGAGATAAGAAAGCAAAAGCTACAATTAATCATCAATTAGTGGGATCTTTTAGTGACAGAGAAATCGCTAGGCTGCAATTAAGCGAATTTGTCCTCCTGTGAAATTCCACACATTCGTGTGGCGCGCTGTTTCGTTAGAGATAAACGGGGCAGTTTTCACCCTTTTACCCCCAATTAACTCGAGCTTCACGCCACTAGTGCAAACCCAACTTCTCGATATCGCAGCCTTCATTTGGAGCCATTACACGAGTTGTGATACTCTAAATGAAACTCGCAATTAGCACGTCGTGAAACCGTCCGAGACAAAACGTCTCTGGTTCAATACTGAGCCTGTCGCGATGTTTCCAATTGAATGTCAAAGTTAGGCGCAGTTTTAATTGATTCACCTAAGGATGTCTCGACCCGAGGAAAACCATTAAACAACCGCTTAACTCTAAGACATCTAAAGTAAACAAAGCTATTCGGCCCTATTCACCGATTTCGAGAAACTTACCATTATCTGAGTGGAGGAACACGCGCCGTTTGTTTACAAAAAGTTAAGTTGATGATCTCGCTTTTGTGAGCGTCGAGCGAGTGACTTTTATCAGCTCTGAGGTCACGAAAGTAGGTGGGTAGTATCCCCTCCCTACCCCACTAAGTACTTTAAGGAAGGACAAAGATCACCAAAATTTGCGTAATATAAAGCTAATAAAAGGCCGTTTCTTCTTTACTTTCAAAATAATTCCCTTCCGGTATAAACTGTGAAGGATATTTGGGGTCGATGAACGACGGCCGCGACCGCTGCGAAATAGCAAAGCAAAGACTCGAAAAGGACAGCAGTTTGAAGAGCAAAGAAATCCCTCTAAGAATACTGCTATCAAAGCCACAAACCGAAAAGTGGATTATTTCTTTTATAACTCTAGCATTAATCTTTAATCCCGCAATTCGTCATGATGGGGTGAATTTGGAACTACGCCACGAACACACTTCACGCGTAGTGTGTCCGACGCGCGGGATTTCAGCGCGCGCGGAAGAGAGTTCAAAAATTAAGAGCTTATGTACAGAAATGGAAAAAGATCAAATGAATCGCTTTTAACATTGACTCTATATTTCTAAGAAAAGGAAGTGATAATCAGCCATAAAAGTTGAACGTATTGCCTAGCACAGTGTTTTCATGATGCCAATATTTACTATCAAAACGCGAGTCAGCAATCAGACACTGAGATCAACATAAATACTTCAATACTAGAACCAATTTACCTTAACAATATCTCTGCCTCGTAAAGAATTTTTTTAAATTAAGATCACAATGAGCGGAAAAATTAACAACTACAAACAATACGACATATATATAGCACTGAGAACTGCTCAATACCTTTCCTTTGAATTTTCATGCACGCAGAAATTCATCTACTAGTTTTAAAAACGCTCGCCCAGCATACTCGTAAAACATATAGTTACTTCTCGGAGGCTTTCATATGAACATTTGGTCAAACACCAGGGTTTCATCTTTCCAAATATGTCGTGAGTGTCTAAAATCGATTTCTCTATGTTCTAGAAGCCTGTTTAGGGGGGACCATTTAACTTTTGAGTAGGGGGGGATTTCTGGTGGGCAAACCTGGTGCGCAAGATATTTTCTTTCTTTCCAGTGCTCTGCAGGATAATTTTTTCCCTTTATAACATTTTTTCGTTCTTAGAGCCGTGCAAGAATTTTTTCCTCCATTTGCGCTGCACGCAATTTTTTTCTTCTGACGCGCGCTTGTAGGAATTGTTTTTCAAACTCACCCATCCACCCCCCCCCCCCCCTCAAAGGTTAAATGGCCGGTCCCTTAGCGATATTTATCTGTTCGGATATTTCAGGGGAACTTTGGTCTTTTCGAAAGTTCTAGGGTCCTCTTTTGTCTCCGAAGGTTTTAGCCATTCTATCGAGTACACGGAGAAGCTAGCCATATTTTTACTAGAAAATTTTAGGGGAAGATTTTTTCTTCATACCTGCGCCTATCGAAATTTTGCGAAAATACTAGGCGATATAAATGTTCATCCGAATATTATAGGCGTAAAACCAATTCATCCGAAAACGTCAGGGGGTGTAAATTATACGCTCTGTCAGACCTAAAGACAGACAGGAGTGCTCGGTCATGGCCCTAAATCCGACCGCTAAATTTCTGGGGAAACTGTTTTCGAAAAAATTCGAAATGTCTAGGGGATCGATCGTTGGACAAAAATGTAGAAATTTTTAGGCAACCTTCCACCCGAACAGATATTTTACCGAAATATTACGTTGGGTCACCCCGGGAGTAGCACCTAGCCAGCCGAAGTATACCACGTTGTTTCAGCCTTGCAGTAGTTTTTGGCGTATCATCGTCTCTTAATTAAAATCCCGCTCGAAGAATAAAAAAGGCGATACAGCATAACATGGCACGTACAACTAGATGGATTATTTTCGTTTGAAAGACCACATGTACTCCTGGTACTGACTGGGGTTCAATGAAAAGGACGAGGGAGCTAGAAATACCGGCCTTACGCAAACATAATGTAAAAGTAATACCAGGCGAATTAGCCTGTGAACCTCCCTATATATATATATAGCATATACAAACACTAGAAGGAAAGTATCAGTTACTAGAGTTCCACGCTCTAGGATGATGATCGCCTAGAACGTGAAACTCGAGTAACTGATACATTTGATATATTTGTATTTTGCTCTGCATATTTAATGCATCGAGTACTCCTAGGATAAGTGAAGCGATTTTTTCTTGTTTGACGTCCGTTTATATATATATATATTTATTAAAAACCAGCTATGGTATATTGCATTTCCTGAGTTTTGATTGGTTTAGAGGCAATGGTATATGACCTCAGACACCATTGACCTAAAAATGCGGTAGGTGTACGAGTAAAATAATGCATTTCTCGCGATGTTTGCACGACATTTTTGGGCGTTTTTAATAAATATCCAACGCGCGCTCGTGGAATAATTGTTAAATACACTATAATATAGTGGGGTATGGAGAGAAGATACATGAGCGAGCCGAGTGAAAACTCGTTTCGAAGACGGACGAGATCTTTCTGTCTGTACTTATCCTCCACGAACTAGTCCATTTTTTTCCTCTAGAATTCAGTGTTTAACCGGCTCAAAACCATTTCATTTAAATGGTTACTACTTACGTACTACATACCAGGGTTCTTTCATCCACGGATTTGAATGTTTAACTGAACCACCCTGTCCGGCACAGTATGAAGGCGTCTACCAACTTTTGTATTGGTCGACAATATCGAAGATGATGATGATGATGATAATAATAATAATAATAATAATAATAATAATAATAATAATAATAATAATAATAATAATAATAATAATAATAATAATAATTTTTAATAATTAATAAACCTTTATTTACAATTCAAAGAAACTATTTAGTAACAATCAATTAAAAATTTAAAAAGCCTACAGTACTAAAAGCGATATGACGAGAAAAGTCTTGTTATAATAATTTACAAGGCTAAAGAATTTTACTAGTTATTAAATTTTAAAAACAGCATTTATCATTGCAGTGCTTGAAACCATAAGATTACAAGATTTATGTATATCAAATTAAACTTTCCTATCATAAAAGATAATAATAATATTAATAATACCAATATTAATTAAGTGTGTGGTGTACCATAAGTTGTTCATGCATGTGACATAGACTGTTGCCAGCAAATGCAATTTCTTAATTTTTCTTTTCTTTTTCTTTACTGTAAGCGTATTTGTTTGAATGTTGATTGAGCGATTCATTAATAATTGAAAAAAAAAATTCAACTTGATGAAGTACTATTCAGCAACTCAGTTTAAGTTGAATGGTATGTAATTTTGGAGTAATATCAACTTTAAAGGACGCCCGATCTTAAGAAGTTGGGCACCAAAATTTATGAGCTTAGTTAAAATAATTAAATTGACTTGAGCTGAGTTAACATTTCTGGAGATATTTGAAAGGATTAAACACTAATTAGCTTTCAACTACAGTACTACAGCAACAAACATTGAAATGAAAATTGTTACGCAATTGGCCACACAAACCGAAAATCATGCTCTTTAGACCAGCAGCTGGGGAATTATACAAAAATATTACAAGGTCAAATGAATAAGGACAAGCTGGACTGCGTTGCAGACGAACTAACCCTGCTCTTTAGTTCATATTTGCAACCGCAGGCTACTGAACTTCAAGTAGAAATATGTCCCAGCAGTTAAAGGCCTAGGGGAAGTATCACGGAGTTCATCACGATTTTTGGTCAAAATTAGCTAAATTTAACTTCTAACGCCTTGTCAATACTGAAATCGTTTCTAAATCATCAATTTTATAACATCAACTGAAGGACGAGGCAAAATATGTTAGTGCTGATTTCATATGAACCATATGAGATGCAATGGGAAAACTTGAAAACGTCGGCCCAACGTTTTCACTTGGCATCAATCTCGATCTTGGCCATTCGCCCGCAAAAACATCTATAAACAGTTTCTATACATTACGGTAGTCTTGCAAAGGATATTTTAACATTATCATGCAGCTTCTAATAACCGAACAGCGTCGCTTGGATTTTCGATGTGTTACTAAAAATAGCGTGATACTGCCCCTTTAACGTGCATCCTGATATTGTAAACATAACTGCTAGGTTTGAATTTCCATACAATCACCTGAAATTGTCTGTATTCTGCGGCAGTTACTTTAATTGTAGTTGACTGAAATTGTGTCCATTCAGCTCGAAGACCTGGGACACATGACAAGTATTACGCAGGCACGGCGTCACCAAAGGGTTTCAGCATTAGATTTCAGGAGTTTGTAGTCTATAATTTTTAAGCTTCGTTGGTTAGCCACTATTGATCGACTTAAAAGTTAGCTCTGTGGAGATATAACGGATTAAACAGTTTGCCAAATCTTGTTTTCCACAAACGAAAAACACTTGAAAATCGTTATGTAGCTTTGCAAATAGACCACCCCGCACTGAGAGATCATGGCGAAGGCCACTTCTAGAGAATGGGGTTTACTGGTTACGTAAAAAAAGCAGTGATATAACATTTCAGTGAAGTAATCGAGGAGTAATTAGAACGGCTGAAAACTGAAGTAATCACGGAAAGCGAACCACACCTTCACAGACGTTGGACTTCTGTTACTGAAATACCAAGCTCATGCATATATCTCCTTCGCATGGTTTGCCTCAGTTGAGCAAAACTAGGAAACTGAATACATTTAGTTCCACAGAACTTTAATTTGGCTCCAGTTGCAGGGCATACAGTGATCCGCAAAGAGGAAGCAGGACTTTTGAAGATATAAAAATTAAAGAGAAGGGTTACTTTTACAAGTTTGTTTATGCCTTAGACATGGCATTATGTTGCGTATATCAAACATTTCTTGTAATATTAGTTTGGAGAATTTGTTGGTACAGTGAGGACAATACTTTTCTCGTAGATGACCTTTGATCTTTGTATTACCTGTTTATTTTGTAATAAATGTGATATTGAAAAAGCTTTGAAAAGATTATTACATATCGATCTATATCTTGGGATTGGAAGTGTTTTTTACTTAGTCTTTAGGATTTAGGTTACAGAAGAGTAATGCTGTATTGGTACTTAGACAGCCGCTCAACCAGTTTGATCTTATCGACAGGAAATGTGCAATCTTATGAAGGTTATCTCTCTTCTCTCTTGGGTCCAAATTAAAATCCAGTTTATAGGAACAATATCCAAGTGGTTACTACATAATTTGATCCTAAAACGCTTGTTGATTAGTTTGCACTATAAAGCAGAGGCGTATTGGCACCTTTCCTGCCCAAAAAAATTACACAATTTTGGAATGCGTTAGCATTAAACTGGTATACAACCTCCCAAAAATTACGACTGCTGTTGCACGAATCCTGCGCGTTTTGTCAGAAAAATGCCGACAATTTTCGAAACTGGGGAGGTGGGGAGGGGGGGGGGGTAGGGCTGCAAGTAAAAAGTGACAACATTTCGCCCAGATGCATACAAATGGCTGCAGTTCCTACTTTAAACTTCCGAATAATTTTTCATATAGCTTTCTGTTTAATTTTGGAGTTAGAAAGGGTCTTCACACAACATATCTCCAATTTCCAAATTATAGTGTACTGGCAGTTAGCAGTGGCTAATATAGACGAACCAGTCTAACATCAGATTGTAATTAAATCCTGATAAAATATAACTAAAATATAACTAAAATTAATAGCAAGTGAGAAAATTATACAAAGAGTGTATAGACAAGTGGAAGAAAAATTTTTAATTGAAAAAGCAGAAGAGAAAGTTTCCGTAGTTTCCGGTAGTTTAGTGCTATTTTGATATGCCTACCTTTTGATTATCAGTGGCGTTTCAATATAATTGTTTTCTTTTCCTAAATGTTAAAAAGTCGTCGACGAAGTCAACCATTATTTTATTTTATTTTTGTCCAGATATTTAGTAATTAAACCCTTACAGGCAGGGTACATTGGAGAATATTAAAATGTCCGAGGATGAAAGATTGTCCGAAAAATGAATAGATGGCCGAGAAGCGAAGTTTCGAGGGCAACTGTGAAATATACCAGTAAGCCAGAAAGGGTTTATTTACTTTATAACTCTCCATTTAATTTCCACAACGTGATTTGTCGCAATGAAAAAGGGAAAAAACCTATAGTGATAATCACGAGGTAACTGCGGTTGAAATGAATCAAAATTGATTGATTGATGTTTTTTTTTTCAAGCTATGAAACAGTTAGAGCTGAAAAGGTGACTGTTTGTTTGTTTTGCACGCCTATATCAAATCGGACGGGGTGTATTGTCTGATAGCCGTCGTCCGATTTTGTACCACGTGATGTTTTTGCTCAATGAGCGCGCGAAAAAATGAATCGGTGGGTTATAAGGCAAGCTACGAGGAGTCTTCTGCGTTCTGCCTCGGTGAAGGTTTCTAAAAATGTTAGCTAATCTATACATTTTTGTTACGCGACATTAACAAAAGCACAAAAAGGGCATAGATCATGAGGGCAATTGAGCAAAAATAGAAATGTTTTAAAGAGAAATTCAAATCAAAATCAAGGCGAATCCATTTAAAATCCTTTTAATTGCGCATGCACCTGGTGGCAATGTCGCGAGGTGCAACGACGTGCATGTCTGTCCATATAAATTTTATAATGGAGGGAAAAACAGTTTCGTGTGTGGTCCGTGCATGCGAGAAGTAGACTTTGTGACAAAGCGTTTGCATAATGTAACAGAACCTGCAGTATGAAAACCAAAACATACTGAGACAGGGAATTAAGAATAAAACATGCATAAACCCAGCAACCTGGTCGATCTAGGGGATAGAATAAACAAGGGCACGCGTAACTAAACACGCCAATAATGTCTGAGATTATTAGGCCCATGCAGTGTTAGTTCGAAGCTGAACTTTCTTTTTTGTCTTTGATAACAGGAAAAATTAAATAAATTTCTCCCATCATTAGGATCACATCAGTAAAGTACTTGGTATTTTATGTGAGAACAGATGTTTCTAATCGGTTTCCATACAAGCCTTCCCGCACCTTCCGCTAAAGGAAAAACAGAGAGAAGAACGAACAAAATTGCAGGAATTCGGACAACACTATTCTTGTTCAGATGGTCTCAAGCGAAGGTCATTGTTGTTGAAAGAATTTTTGCTGCGTATCAAATTGTTACAATTTCTTGAGACGAATCCGGGCGTTGCTGCCAAGCCCAAAGACCGGAACATGGAGGCAACAGAGTTTACAGCATTTTCACTGATTTCAGCAATGATGACGGCCGTATGTTACATTGGCCAAAGCACAACAGTTCTTTCCCTGGTGCTATTTAAGAATTAGAAAATGACTGAGTGCAATGGATGTTATTCTAATAAACACATCATAATACCACATGCAAATGTATATTAAATCATATACAAACACAATACCTGATGAATCACAGTCAGTTCGACAACTCCGATTTCAACGAAGAGGAACAACTAGTAGAGGTCATGAAATACCTACTCTATCCCTTAACATGGATTTTAACTGACTTATCTGCTTGTTTACCTTGCGTTATTTTGGTCTCCCAACTGACTTACGAGGATACATCTGTTAATGGGTTCAAAAACTAATCTCGAAAAATATTCACACGGTCAGACAAATCCCCCTTGCACGATGATCAGTATTATATATAATAATTATGTTGTATGATTGTGCCTTTTACATTCTGCATTTCCAATATATTCGCAGAAATTTTATTAAGTTTTGAATCGTTTCTATCGATATCCTTGGTTTTGTATACGTTCAATCTTTTTAATGGTTGCAGTGTGAGGTCCGTTCTTGAATTACGTGTGGGTGGGTTTGTCTATAAGGTTTATCTCAGTTTTGTTGGTGCCTACATCATGAAATTACTTTCAAGTACTTAATTGATTTTGAATTGAGCTGTCGTTTGCGTTGAATAGAAATCTTAAGGTCTTTAGTCCCGGTTGAAAGTGTTCTTAGCAAAATTTAGCAGAATCTCCATGATGTCGAGATTCATGTCGGAAAACATGATTTAAGCTCTCTCGTCAGTTTCGTCTTAGATATTTTCTAGTAGTTATGGGAACCAAAGTTCATTTGTTAATTTCACCTCAGTAGCGTTAGTTTAGGCCCTGCAAAACATTAGGCAAACGTTTCATTTGAGGTGTTTGGTGATTATCAAATGGTTTGGCATCTGACGATTACCCAGTTTCAGTTACTCGATTCTGACTCCCACCCCTCGCCGCAGTTTATACACTACGAAGGCATGCACTAATCTGTTTCAACAAATGCGTTCGTGCAAGGGATCTTCGATTTTATGCGTATTCCATATTTGAAAGAATCAATCAAATAATGATTACACAAAATGTCCTCTGTCCTTTCTCCAGGAACCAAAAAGTACACCTAACGGCCGTTTTTGCGGCTGTAAATCACGAGCGTTTTGCTGTTTAGGATCAATATTGCGAAAACCGTTGTCGTGTGCCTGTTATCCTGCACAAAATGCTCGGAAATAATTTTCAAGAAGAATTCGAATGAAACTATCAGGGAGAGTGAACCATAATATTTTTGTCGATTTTCTCATTACATGGCTATTTTTAGTCGTGTAGTGAAACCTCCAGCAGTATGTATCTGCCACTTTTGTCAGCTGTGGCGTTTTCTATGTTGATATCTAATTAGTGATTTGTTCCGTGACTAAGTAAAATTCCTCTCCTCATTGTTTCAATCATTTCCATCCTTGTCATCCGTGACAGCATGCAACAGTTAATAGTTTCAATGTAGTACTATATAAACGATGATAAGTCAAAGACTACTGCAAGGCTGAAACAACGTGATATATTTTGAACAATATTTCGGCTGGCCAGACCAGCCTTCTTCAGGTTTAGATGTTCAAAATATATCACGTTGTTTCAGCCTTGCAGTAGTCTTTGACTTATCATCGTTTGGCCGATTAGATCTCCTGCGAGATCCAACGTTCAATCAAGCAGGATCTACGTACACGGTTTTGGCAGCCTATTTAGTTAGTACTATATAGTCTTTGGCAACAAAACCATAACAGCATTCTTAGGCTCCATTCATGCATAGACAGTTTTTAGCATTTAAAGTGACGCAAGCGTAACACCGTCACGGTTTGTGCATTTTGAAAATTTAGCCTAAATGTTTCAAATTCGTCGTTTGTAATCCGTCTCAATCTTCTCCATCCTTAACTATCCTTCTTCCTTTTTTTGTTTAGCAACACCTCTTGGGTGCATAGGCGTACGGAAAATGTTGTGCCAGGGGGGAAGGGGGGGGGGAGGGTGAAGCACTTGCCCAAAAAATTATCCCAAGTTGCCTTGCCCAAATTTTCTCATGCGGCCCAAAAAATCTGATTTGCCCAAAATCTGGGGGGTGGGGGTGGGGGCTGCAGCCTGCCTGCCCTCCCAGCCTATGCTTTGGTGTGTTTTTCTCACACTATTGTGACGTAGCTACTTTAATGTAACATAGGTTTTATGCCAACAGTCTCGCCGGTTCACGTTTCAAGTAATCCAAAAGCTCTATGTTCATTACGTGAATCTATATTTTGAGTTTTTAGCATTTTCAAGGTGATTTATTGGGGTTGTATGGTAGGCAGTAAGTAGTTTTCCTCAAATAATTAGTAAAAACGTAGGGAAATAAGAAATATTGATAATGTAGTTTTACCAAAACAGAAAACAGCCCCCTACCAAATCGAGGTGCTCTTGTGTGCTGGTCACCTGTCTGTTGGTGCGGTTTCAAAAATCATTTTCTTTCATTTAAATCTTCTTTAAACCTCTTAAAGAAACTTCCATAGAAATTCATATAACGTGCACCCCGTAAGCAAAATTAATTCTATTTGGTGAAGTAGTAGGCGGTGCCTTGATATAACAGGTCATAGGTTTCTGTTTCTGTGTGGCCCAGATTATAACTAAAAGTCCATTTGTGTGAGGTGTATGTTAAGGTTAAGATGTAAGATGGGTGTTGGTAAGACCACCACTGAATTGGATAAGGGGAATGTCTTCAGTGGGAAATTAGAGGTCTGACTGGTAAAGTACCATGGCAGTTGCATCTTGCATGGCATAGAAAACGCGTATGTCAGTGATAATTCTTAAAAATGACATGAAATTGTTACGTGCTCGCTCGCCCAGCATGCCGTCATTAGGTCAAGACTGGTTTTGCTGATTGTCTTGTTGGTGTTGTTGCGCTTTTCTTCCTTGCCGCCATGTCATGACTACCAACTTCCATTATTTGCCGTTAATTGAGGCATTGCATTTCTTAGCTTGGTGATTACCTTCGTTAATAGTTTTACTGAGAATCATAGAAAACTGATGCTTTCCGCCCTTTCTGAACCCGTGAGCAAATTATACTAGATTCAAAAGGCGGTGGTTTGATCTGTAAAAAATCCCTTTTTTAATAACTAGTTCCAGTGATGAAATAGTGATTAAATTTCAACGTCGACAAACAAGAAAGATGCGTAAACAGTTCAGAAAAGGGTCGCGCAACATGTAGCTCAATTAAAACACCATGCAATCCCAGGACACCTACAGAAGAACTCCTAAAAGCATCCTTATTAATATCAGGGTGCACAGCTCTATTTGGACGTTATCAACCTATTGACAGAACAAGTTATCTGAAAGATTAGGCTTCGTGTAGTTGGAAACGTGTTGGGCACTGTCTCAAAACTGAACAATGCGCAGTAATGTAGGTCAGCGGTCGTTAAGAACAATAAGTGCGTGTTTCATTTATGCTATATTATTGTGTTCGAATTCTGTATGTGACTCGCCCTTCTTCCGGCCGGGAAACGGTAACGAACCATGTATAAAGTACTATTGCTCTCACTGTGGCAATGTCAACAAAAACAACGACAACTTTATTTGCATGGCCATATCTACCTATAGTATTGCAATAGCTCACAACTTAATAATAATAAAGAAATGGCAATTAATTGAAATCAAAATTCGCTAGGCCTCATAAATTTTCGTTGCCGCTTGGTGTAAGGTGAAATAAAAATATATCTTTTCTCAAATTTTCTGCTCGATAGTGCCCTTCGATTTGAAAACAGAGCATCTTGAATTTTTCACATCAACCTGAGTGCCGTGCCAGCTGTTTTGTTCAGAAAAAGCCTATCCATTCGATTTGCAGCAGTTTCAATATTTCAGATATAATAAGTGGTCTTTATGTGGAAGTGTAATAGCTCATGGGATAAAAGCAGTCGCTATTATAGCACAATTGAGTTCCAGATGGTTTCTCGGGCATCACGGCGGCCATTTTTTTTTTTGCCCCTCGGAAGGACACAAAATAATATGGCGTCTCCATACTGAGCTTTGTAAAATTGCGTGGAACGTTTCGGCAAATAACTCGCGAACGGGACACGGGCCAGAGACTTGGAGAAATTGTTTATTTATTTTTCATCTATTCATTACAAGTTCCCCCGAAAAGTTCTTTCTGTTGTAACTCGTTTTCCTTTTGATACTTTGTAATAATGTTTTTGACAAATTAAACTTGGATGCTTCTTCTAAATTATCATCAAAAAACGAAATTTGAAAATTTTTGGCCAAATTTTGTTGACAATAACCTGTTAGGTTAACATTTTCGATGTAGACCCCCTATACATAAGAACCTGTTTAGGCTAGAATTTCAAAGCGGGCTAAAATTGACATTCAGTGAAACTTTAAGTGCATACAGGGTTTTTATAAGAGCATATTCTGTCATTTTGGCAGATATGAAGCCAAATATGACGTAATATGAAAATGTAAAATAACCCAGTCAAATATGAAGTAGTCATCGAACAATACCTGCGTTCAATCCTGTACATAAGTGGGGAGGGGGAGGGGGGGGGGTGGGAGGGGAGCGATAGTCGATCTTCCTATAAAATACGTTCCTAACAATTGAATATGAGAAAGTAAATGAATTTTATTTTCAATTTGATTAGATCTACAATAAGGGCAGAGTCTATTAATCCTTGGGATATATCCGGCCGGGATTTTAACTAAACTGCCAGTTTATGTTATTAATTAATTCCAAGTTTCCCTAATTCTGGTCTTTCCTATCATTTAGCTTACTTGTAATAGACATCCTGAAGGGCTTTGGGAAACTACAACTTAGTTCAAGTCCTCATTAGTAGTAGCGTGCAGTTGACCACAGAGAGACTGGGCTAGGTCAGGACTGTATGTCATCAGAACATCGCTACTTCCACGAAATATTTTATTCCAGAAAAAATATGCGAAATTGTGATAAAGAGCAGCGTCGACAATTTCCAACAGAAGACTGACAACTTTCATCTCCTTGTGAAAGGCTGTTGCGTTTACAGTGTACAGCTTGTATGAAATTCGAATGGTGAGCTCAACAAATTTACACACGTTATCCATCACAAAGATTGATAAAGTCATAAAGTACAAAGCGACCCAGCTAAGCTGAAAACCATGGGCGATGCTCGGGGAATACGTGAAGTTGAGTTGGAAAATCAGCGCGACAGTGAGTAGCTTGGACAGAATGACTCCAATCTCCACTTGCTCCGAGCCTCTGACGTGCTTTTCGGATAGAATGATCGCATCGTAGACAACCACAAGAAGAACGAGGGAATTCAGGAACCAGAAGTAAGGTTTAACAACAAGCGAACGAACGAGGATGGAGGTGGAAGCAGGACGAATTTGTTGGATGTGTATGCTTGCAGCTGGGACACAGAGGATGAAAAGCCCAATCAGACATGTGATTACTGAGCACCCCACCCACAAACCCTTCCAGCAGTATGGGCCACATCCGGGGGTGCTGTAAGTGGTGAAGTTGACGTCACAGTCCACGCTGGTCTCGTTGTGTAATACACTACATTCCACCATGAACGTCGCGAACATCATTAAAGTTACAAAGCGAAAAACTTGGAACAAAAAATAGAACACAGACAAGAAAATCAAAGGCGGGTTTCGAGGACACGCCTGCAAAATTGAATTAATAGTTAGATTATAACGCTGCAATTGGCATTCATAACATACATGTAGGCGAGTTTATTCAAAAATATACGAAAAAAAAACATTTTGCCCGACCATTAGCCATTGAAAACAAACTGCTAAATATCAGTTATTTTAAGCTGTTGATGCTACTTTTGAGCTACTTGCGTTGCTCAAGAAGTCTACGTTAAAGGGTTTTTGTCGATTGTGCAATCGCTTTTTTACAGTTAATATCTCAAAGGCGGATCTAGGGGGGCGGGTGCAGGGGTGCGCCCTCCCTCCTCCCTCCTGAGATGACCTGGGACTATCTTATATCTATCTTATCTTGTTATATATAACAAGCATTCTTCTTACGTCACCCATCAATTACGTCATTCCTTAGTGGTGCACCCCCTCCTAAGAAAATCCTGGATCCGCCCCTGTATGTTAAAACGAGTACATTTTTAATGGTTTTCCTCTTGGTAGCTTCACATAACTGGCTCAACAACAAATTAATAAATGCCTCATCCAGTTTATTATTGTGTATTTTTTATCCCTAAAGTATCAGAATTTTTAGGAAAGAACTTTTTGGTTCCGGTTGGTATTCCGGAAAAACAGGAAGTAAAAACTTACGATTTCGCCATTTACTCTCAAGACGGCGGGACTCCGCAAACTGCCAACCTACACCGCGCGGGAAAAACACATCGCGCATGCGCATAACGTCACTATTTCTCGAGGTGGTCATCGTCAGCAATCGATGACATATTTTTCGGTCAGTATCAAACACGGATTGCGGACTACGGACTACGGACTGGGGTATAAAATACGGACTAGGACTGCGGACTGGGTATAAAACACGGACTGAGGTATAAAATGTGGACTAGGGATTAAAACACGGGAAAGTGCTGTAGAGTGGGTGAAATGTGACTTTCCGCGTAGCAAAAGTCAAGTTCAAGCTCGAGTCAAGTTCGAGTCACGAGTCAAGTTCGAGTCAATATTTTTTCACCCTTTCTTTCTTTCAATAATATCCTTTGCATGTAATTGTTATTATCAGACATGATAATGTTATCGATTTGATGATGAAAATTACGGGTAGAATCATATTTAAGACAACGTTTCAGCGTCCTCATGACACCATCATCAGGTCAAAATATAATATTCAACAGATAACAAGAATATTAATGTTCAAGTTCAAGTTCTTAGTCCCTTGAGGCTAGGTGAAGAGTTTTGCTTTCATCGAGTCACTTTGAATATTTAGACACGGCTTGTGCTCGCGAATAAGGAACATTTCGTACAGAAGACAATCAAATTTGATTGATTGCACAAACCGTGTGTATGTGGTATCAGTGACAAAGGGTCAAGTTTATGCAAAAAGAGAACATGGTTTAAATAAATCTTTCGTTTAATTTGGCACTCACTCTACTCTGTTCTAGACTACCTTTTATTTCCTGATTTACCTGACTCTTAGTTCTTTCTCTCGTCTGGAAGTAACACCAGTTCTATTCCGATCGACGAAGTTAAGCCCCGTCAAGCACGGTGAATAGTTGGTTGGGTGACTGAAAGTAAATCACCCTCAGCTTGCTTTTTTCCTCTTCTTCGTTTTTCAACAATTTTATCAGTGACCCCTCCGTTGTCATTCTTTGCCTTGATAAGGCGCCCCCCCACCCACCCCCCTATTTTTCTCCACAACACAACGCAATACAATACATGCGTGTCCAACCAACCTAAATTTATGCGTTGCGTAGATTTAGATTTCTAGGAGGGGGGGGGGGGGGGGGTTCCAAACTGGTTCCAACGAAAACGGTTGGTCTATAATCCTAACATTACGTACGAACAAGGACTCTACAAGACTTTGGCGTTTATGCTACGCAAACAGAAGACGCCTTGGTTGCCGTTGAGCGAACGTGTTTATCTCGCTCGCTTGACATGGTCGACCTCAGGTATGTTTTCAACCTTCTTAGTGTACAGAATGAGCGCTCACATTGAGCTGACGTTATCAGCAACGTGCAGGATCAAGGTGTAGATGTTAGGAACGAACTCTCGATCGCATGCTGCGAGTGTCTGAACTGCACTGGTGGGAAGGTCGGCATCCTCGGTGCTGCACCACTTTCTCTTCCATCGATGAGGAGAAGGAACGTCGTTCTCATAAAACTCCAGCGCTGCTTCAATGCCAAGATTTCTGTCTGAAGTATGTTTTCATCTCTGATTGTAGATGGTCTAGAAGGGGAATAGCAACTGCCCTCTTATAGTGATCAGATGGTGTCTGGGCTGGCACATTGTCGCGATGATGCTGCTGATTGGTCGGCGCGGTAGTGACCGCCAGATCGAGAGGGGGGGGTTCCGGAACCCCTGGAAACCTCCCCTGGCTACGCCCCTGTGGCGTATTCAACTGCATGTGCATGCTTGTAATGGAAGCGATCGTCCGGATTTGTTGTGTTTTATTTATTATTTATTTCATTTTTCATTTTGTTTTACAATAGCAGTTATAGCCAAATTAGAAAAAGACAAAAAAAAAAAAAAGAAAAGAAACTTCACTCGGGCTCGAACTTGACTCGTGCTACGAGGAAACTCATATTTTACCCACTCTAAGATACTTTACCGTGTTTTAATCCCTAGTCCGCATTTTATACCTCGGTCCGTGTTTTATACCCAGTCCGTAGTCCGTAGTCCGCAGTCCATGTTTTATACTGACCTCATATTTTTAACCCAAAAGGTGCGAACTTACGATGCCTATTGCAAAAATTGGAAGCAAAATTATGAAAGTGGAAATTGGGAGGTGCAATTGTAACTGAAGATTAAATATTAAATGTCAATTTAGTAGCACCTTCGACAAACATCTGGTGCATTCATCCTCGGTTCCGGGATGACTTCCACCAGAAAATTAGCCTCAACTTAACTCTTGGTCAAAAATGCACTGTACTTGAACTAAGGGACTCTGATCTGGTCGGTATATTTTGCTTGAATTCTAGGAAACTTAATCTCATTTTCGGTTTCACATATGGACTAGCTATATTTTCCATATAGTTTTAATGTGAAATAAGCTTTAAATTGAACGAAATGTTCGTGCACATTGTAAACGGCTGTTATGCCGTACAGAAAGCGGATGACCATAAACTTGCATTTACCTTAGCAAGGTTTTATCAACTCTTACCATTTTAGTTTGAACAAAGCCAGGAGCTTTTACTCTCCAAGTCACAATATCGTCTGAAAACGTTTGTAAACTTTTGCGGTGATTCAGAAGGCGGAAAACAACTACTTGCAACCTTTGAATTCGGGTGCAGATCGTGAGATCGCGTGACATAGCGTGATGGGTGAGCTTCTTTTCGGGAAGTGCCGCGCCGATGAAGCTGTACTCTAAAGACGTAAAGGAGAGCTTCACAAGAAACCCTGTCGAGTTCTTTGGGATGTAGTGTACCAGAGAGTTCCTAAGTCTGACTGAACGGCCAGCAGTGCGGCATGAACCATCGATGTCTTGTGTCGGTTTTTCGTGGAAATTTAGATCTGAACTTTGTTGAACATCGTTTAATCCTTGAGGGACTTTACTTTCTGCGAAATCGGGGTAGACGGGATAGGATTACAGCTCCTGGCGAAGGGCTATTAGTGCGCATGCTAGAAATTGGCGCCAAAGCGAGGGGAAAACACGAGGGGAACTAAGGCGAGTTCGCCCTCCTCGTGGTCGGTCTCAGCAGGAGGGGCTTTAGACCATAGCAGTGAGATGAGCATTTCAGAGGCATTTTCTTTGATGCTCATGTATGCAGAATTTCCGATACTGATTTATAATGTGCAGATTCCTTTGTTTGCGTCCGTTCCAACACGTGAGAAACATTAACCCTAAGATGATGGTGGTGGGGCAGTTCCAATTTTAAAACTACATTAAATCTTTAACCTAATTTTTCAAATCCTTTGATAGAACCTCCATCCTCCAAACATATCCGTGTCCCAAACTTACTCGCATAACACCTCAAACATCAACAAAACACCCCCAAAACATAGATTCATGACATTCATGAGTTTTTGCAAGGACCACCCTGACAAAACAGAAGAACTAGATCCTATTATGTAAATGATCTAATCAGTGGCAATAATTTAAGTATAAACGAAGATAAAATGCTAGGCTGATTGAACAGTATGAGAAATGCATTTCAATATTTCGGAAGGTACGGCCTTCCTTCTTCAGGGTGTTACATGACTCATGACTGACCCTAAGGGCAAAACGTTACAAATTTAAAATGTGGAAATACGATATAACATGTACATTAAATTTGTAACGTTTTGCCTTACAGTCAGTCTATGTAACGCCCTGAAGAATGATCATCGCAGTGAATGAAAAATTCAGGCCTTCAATGGGATTCGAACCCGTGACCTCCGCGAAGCACTGGTGCGATGCTCTACCAACTGAGCTCTGAAGCCACACATTGGGGACTAGGTCAATTTATTGAGTTCATATTTTCCCGTGGAGTGAAATAATTCATTTGGATGGATTGCTTGAAACACGAATTAACGAGATCTCTATATTCACCCAACGATAAGTTGCGGCGCTGCGCGAAAAGCCAAATATTCGGGCCAGAATTCGCTCGAATACCGAGTCCGCACATGTCTCGTATACTGTAATTTTTGCATACTCTAGGATTCTATGGCATCACAATGACGTATTCGATCTAGGCTAGAATACTCCAGAATATTTTTCATTTGGCGCAGTGCGGGAAAACGAAATCCACGTGACATCCAGGTTGAAGAACACAATTGAAACATTTGCATGTATGCTGAATTTTTCAATACTTTTGCCAGAAACGGAAGCTGGAAAACCGGCAAACCGTTTCCATTTGGAGCGACACCCTAAGAACGAGGCTGTGCCTCGGCTGAGTCAGTCAGTGATTGATAGCTCGTGCGAAGGACACTGATGCATCTTCAAATTCTCAGCATCAACATTAGAGGAACTGCGTATCAATAAGTAAAGAGAATTCATAGTTCATGCAGTTTGAGTTTTAGTCTCACAGAATGGGGAGGAGAAAGTATTTTAAAAGTTCACCGAAAAGTCACGCAGTTTACACAGTAATAATAACAATAATAATAATTATAATTCAACATTGAAATGGCATCAACGGAAACTCGGAAAAAATTCCGAGTTTCCGTTGATGCCATTTCAATGTTGATTTATTTCTTTCATTGCTCTCTTGGAGGTTGGTTGGTCGCACCTTCGATGTGCTTTAATGTGACTGCGCGATGCAGTTAAGAGCTATATGGCTATGTGTGCTTTTCATCAATTGACTGAGTAACCGCGCGGTGCAGTTCCAGTCAAGACCCACATTTGACCCTTGCTCGCCATAGAGTCTCCAGTAGCTCAGTGGTTAGAGCATCCGACTAGATCACGGAGGGTCGTGGGTTCAAATCCCATCTGGGAGTCGGATTTTTTCCGAGTTTCCGTTGATGCCATTTCAATGTTGATTTATTTCAATAATTATAATAGTATCTTTATTGTTCAAAAGATTAAAATTACATATCTTATGTTAGTTCCTGAGCTTGAAAATTGGCCATCACAATTAACATCCTGCAAAGATGGGTAATCGCACTGAAGGCGTTCTCTTCCGACCACTTCCGGCAATATTTCTGATCACCTCTGAACACTTCCGACAATTTATGATCGCCTACAAAACCAACCGTTCCGACAATTTCTGATGGCGTCCGACCACTTCTCGAGATAATCCCTTGTTTCAGTCCATTTGCTCTCCTTTGTCGGCCATATTCTTGGATTGGGCTCGACAGGACCAGAGACTACGTGTACTTTCAAAACAGGCTATAAAGGGCTTTCTACATCTCATTCGTGAGATTTTCGAACCATATGGCTATGAATAAAATGTAGACGTGCGGAGCGAACTATATATAAAGATCGACTTTCTGTATTCCGCAGAAATTCAACAACAAAAAACAAATAGAATTCGTGACCGTAACTAAAAACCAAAGCATTTGATTACGCCCTGTAATATTGAGACGATGCTAACAAAAGAAATTTTAAAAATAATAACTGAAAGCTGAAGCCCATTTAAGGCTCAATAACTGTCTCGTTGCATGGCGAATTTTTTTCAGTGCTGTTTTAAACCAGTTATACAAACATTTAGTTTAGGGCGAAAAAAGAATAGGATTTTTGGCATGGTTTGTAAAAGCCCCCCTACAAAGATCTCACGCCGAAAATACATTTCAGTGATTTCTTAAAGGTGCACTATAATGATATTTTGGCATCATTTTAAAATTCTGAAATATGTTCTTGCATTAATGGCAACCCAAAAATAATGGTGTAGTTCTGTTACCTAGGACTGTATCACTACATTGAAACTGTTTATTGCTGCCTACCAGGTAGGATGGCAAGAATGGAAATGGATTTAAATTTGAAAAAAACCTGCCAGGTTTTTCAAATTCTAGAGCCATTCCTTGAAAATATTGCCAGAAGTTCATTATGGTTTGCTCTCTGAGCCACAATTTGTTTGATATCTTCCTGTTAGTCCATCAGGAGCATTTTGAGCACGAGCAAAGGTACCAGGTAATGATTTTAACAATGAATGAAGCTGAAAACACCAAAACCCCCTGTGACAGTGCTCTTTTAAAACACCGAGTCATTTCCTCAAAATGTCACAGAAATGGTGATGGATGAATTATCTTTCAACAATTCTTGTTTGTCAACGAGACCTATATAAGTGATTTGCGCACCGCAAGACTTAAAATAACCCCCTCAAAATATATTTCGCGTCTAATGAAAAACGCGAATTAAAAACAATTAAGTCTATCTTGCTATCACAGAGAACAATGGGTAATTTAAAACAAATGCTTTCATTGAGCTTTCAGTTGCTACATTTTGTGAGCAAAAATAGCTGCATGTTTTGATCGCGAAAATTTGGCTAGACTGTGGAGTAGTAGACTGAATGTTCTGTTGGATTACCGCAACAGTCGTCAATTAAAATGGTATTAGCATTTATAATATAATTGCATGGTTTCCTGGTTTAAGGGCTTATAGGGCTTAAAGAGCAAATGACGACAAAATTTGGGCGCAATTGAATTAGCCACGAACTGGGCAGAAACCAGAATGGCCGTTATTAGTATAGACCTGTTAACACAGATTTGGTCTTGGCGTAGATTCTGAAGAAAATTAGAAAACGCTTACATACCGTATTTGTTTCAGCAAGATGCGAAGAGGACCCAGTAACTAAAGGAAGACGGACGGGCCTTTAGCTGTTGTGGTTGAGTGCATAAAGTCCATAAACAAGTTCGTACTTCTTTTGGAAATTCCCGTCGCGAACTGTTGCGACTCACGCCGCTTTTACAAACATTTACTACGTGTGTTAACCGGTTTGGTATGATTAAAATGTCGCCAGTTCTGAAGGATTTTTCTTCACGAAGTTAGAGTTTTATTTTGGCACAGCTTGAATAGAAATTCGAGGTCAATTACCAGACTCGCCTATGTGACAGCTCAATAGCCGTGCTGGACGGCGGAAAAAGATAACCCAGCGAGTCTAGTTTACTGGCGGATGTTACTGTTTGCATAACATTTCCTTCCTCTATCAAAGCAAACAATTTGTTTTTTCTCAAAAATCCGTGAGCTGGGAATATCTGCTTTTCAACGCCTCCTTAGTTTGCCTAAACAACAGAACATGTCTAACGTGGGCCGACAAGCAGGACCTGTGGCCTTCGGAGTATCCTGTCAGAGTTAAAAATTTAAAATCCGTATAGCAAGAACGCTTTTAGCAGCTTTCGTTTATTATATTTACTAATTGCGAGCATTGAAATTTCAGTTGAAATCTTAAATTCGCTCTCACAGACATTCCAGGGACGGCGGAGCTGGGGGGGCTGGGGGCTTCAGCCCCCCCCCCCCCTCCCCCACTTTTTACGACGATGACAATTTTTTGTTTTAGTATACAAGGTTCGTATGAAGTAATAATGAAAAAAGGAAAGTGTAAATACTAAAGAAAAAGGAAAACGTAATTGGAAAAAGTCCGATTCACCACAGATTATCCCCCGAAGTGAGGTTATTGGCAAACAAAATACTTCCGTTAAGGTTGATTCAATTTATGCTCAGTAGTTATTTGAAAAAAGACGTAAAATACATAGGGCACTAACCAGATGAAACAAGTGCTTGAATCCTACTTTCTTCATTTAGTGACGAGAATTTACAAAGCTACAACCTTGTTCAAAACGTGTCGGAAGCTGTTCGTGGTTACGTACTTCCTTACTAAAGCCGGGATATATCGCGGAAGGCTGAAAAAATGTATCAAGCTTACAAAACTTCCAAAATATTGCTGTAGCACAAAAAGTATCTGTCATTTTACACTTATCCAGGTTGTCTTTTTTTAAGAAGTATCTCATAAAGAACGTTGAAAATACCATTTCCGAGCCTCTAGATTTAACCACCCCACAAACTCGCGCCCCTGGTGCTCGTTTTTAAGCCCCATCCCCCCCCCCCCCCCCCACTTTCATATACGCTCCGCCGTCCCTGCATTCAATCTATGGCGCCCAAACCCACAACTGATATCAATTCTCCTTGTTAGTTCGCATATTGAACACTGATAAAGGGTTTATCCCCGAAACGTTTGTTTTTTGAAGTAATTGTATGCTTTTTTACGACGAGAATTTGTTAGTTCATCAAAAGGATATCTTTTGCTTGACGTAGATCTTTATTCTATGTCTACTTGACAACGTATGATACTTTGAGGAAAAATCAGACGTTGATCATTCCAAGGTTAAATAATGTCGATTCTGATTAGCAGGTAAAAGATCTTTTTCCCCTTCCTTTCCTTCCGGAAGTAGGAACGCACGTGCATCAGCGCATGTCTGCTTTGTTCCGTTTGATCATAGCTGGCACAATTTTCAAGGCAAATTAAGCCTGTGTTATGTTTTTTCCTTGTATAATTACTTTGGCTCTCTTTACATTTTGGCTTCGTGAGATTTGTCATGTTGTTGTATGATCTTGTCCGCTTTTTGAGTAATTATAACGGTTTGCAGATTTGGTTACTGACCCGCTCCGCGTGAATATTATTGAACTGCCCGGTAAGACAGTGCGAGAGCGTCCAATGTTTATCAAATCACTCATGAAAATTGAATACGAGTGGTTTTCTCAGTTAGAACTGTCACGTAAAAAACTGAAAATAAACAGTCAGTTAAATATTCACATCTGGCCAAATTAAATACGGAATCTGTGAAAAAAAATGTGAAACCAGCATTGGCGTACTGGGTAGGGCGGGGGGGGGGGGGGGGGCTGCAGCCCCTCCCCCCCAAATTTGGACAAGGAAACTTGGGAGCGGGAAATTTTTGGGCAAATGGTTCACTGCCCCCCGCGTCCACCCCGGCACAAAATGCCCGTACGCTTATGGAAACCAGATGTGCAGATCACATGTACATTTTTATTACTGGGACGTCTAGGAACGGTAGAATACATTTGTTGCGCACATGCGCAGGTTGTATTTTATGTATTCGATTATTTTGTAAGCACAATACATGAAAGGTCAGCAAATAACATATCGGGAATAAACAAAACAACGATACTATCATGTGAAAACGATGTCCGTTATACTTGAGTGAATTAAAGCAGTTTCAAAACACTTCAAACAAATTTTCACTGCGTGTTTGGCAGAAAAAGGAATTGCACTTTTTTTCTTCTTGGTTGTTTCTTATACCACAGTAAGGGGCACTGAAGCATTGATGATCGATGCTGCGATCAGTGCCTGAAGCATTACGCTACTTTCCGAGAAGTTTCCGAACGTTTAAAGAACTCCGCCCTCTGCTTAGCGTTTCCCAGGTCGTATATAAAGTATAAAAACAAACAGTATAGTATTGTCGCTACGTTCCGCTTTTTTTGCTTCTTGGATCCAAAACACTCAACTAATTTATTTCTGCAAATTTAAATGAAAAGGGTAAAAGTGAATTTAACGAAATTGACGTTGCTTTGTTCTGGGAATTGTTTACTGTTAGTCCAGTTGCCGGTCAGTTGGTTCTCTTTCTGCAATCTTCTTACTAGCATTGATCATTTCTCTCTCGTAAAAATGGTGAAGAGACATGAGCCTCATCAAATTTCCGTAAAAATCGGCCGCGTGTTATGCAAGGGTCGTGCATTTTCCCCACTTTGTGGTGAAACGTTTCAAGGGCGCGTGTTTTAATCGGCTCTCAAACAACTGACAAACTTTTTTCCCTTGACTTCGTTGTCCTAGGTCTTCAAGTTATACTCTTGGTTTACCGTGCGTCAATTTATTTTGTTCGATGCTTGGCAAATCACGTCAGTACTTCTATCACCTTGTACTCGTTCGGTAAAGTTAGTCTGTGAATTCTTGATCCCCGTTTTTTCCCCAAGCCGATTAGCTAATCCGGGCGGAATTAAGGCTAACCACGTTTCAAAGCACTTCTCGCCGCTATTTTATAATGCAGTTCAAAACGGTTTAAAACGGTCAAAAACGTGCGTCTCAACAAAAAATATGAAACATATGATTCCTGGCGATTCTGAAAGTTATAAAATCGGAATTTTAGCTAATCCTCGATAAGCTTAATCATACGGTTATTGAAAGCATGCATGAAAGCATGGGTAGAGCTGGCGGGATTTGCGAGCGCGCCGCCAAAAAAGTACACGGTCGCTAAATTATACAAGCTAAGCAGGCTAACAAGCATACACTTCAATAAATGACCAAGATTAAAAGTAACATCCTATTTTGTCGAGAAAAGCTTTAAAATTGTCTGTCTGCGGCGTTGTTTGAACCGCAGATCCCTGAAATAAAACATTCCGGCAGTTGTCGTTTTACTCAGATCTGATCATCTCTATTCGGAATGCGCAGAACTGATTAAATACCGTAAAAACTCGCGTGTAAGAACCTAGTGGTTTAAGAACCTGTTGGCAGAAATTTGCCATTTTAATACCCCAAAATATAAGAACCTTTTTAGCCAAGCAAATATACGCAGGTTCTTATATGAGGGTTCTAGTACATTTTCATATACAGCCCTTGTTGAAAAGATGCTTTTACCGTTAATACTGGCAATTCAGTGATGAATAAATACCCCAATTTTATTATTTTTCTGGTAATCAACAACTTTGTCTTCTCCATATAAATTAATAACCTAATTAACAACCTACTCAGCTTAAATTGTCAATAACAACTCCAAAATACAAGAACCTATTTTGCCATACTGTAAAAAATGTAGGTTCTTACACGCGGGACTTTACTGTATCGAAGACTCTGGACTCTTATTCGGCTATGAGAGCGGATACTCCAAACTTGCAAACATATTAATCGTATAAGCTTGATCGCTTCATATTGTTTTCATTTCCTTTTTTTGCACCAAACACTTCGAAAATATTAAGTATTCGTCACTTAGGGTAATAAAACAACCAGAAGCTAAAATCCGTGAGAAGTATTATTTGAAAAACGTTTTATTTTTTTTTTTGTTTACAAGTGTCTGCAAACCGTTTTTAAACAAGATCATAGAAACGTTAGCTGCAACGTTTCGTGAATATCGACTTTATCCGTGTTTTGCTTAAAACAAAAACACAATAACGAAGAAAGGGAAAAAACTAAAAAGGGAAAGGTTATATATATATAATTATATGTTACCCTACCATATAATAAAACTTAGCGTTACTAACCTTGTATAAAATATGGCTATTACGATCTCTTCGGACAGTCACTGGAAACAGTGAATGCTTGTGCACTGATGTACCTCTAAGTTAAATATTCTTCTGTAGGTCCTCCTGACGCCTTAATTAAGAGACAAAATATAAATAAATAATATTGAATCCTGCACATCCGGCCTGTTAATATGCACTTTGACTAATATGTGACCTTGGATAAAACTCGAGTGCAAATGGTTTGGGATAAGGATGTCCCGTCACATTAAAAAGTCTTGACGCCTGAAGGATTATTAGTAAAAAGATCTTCCGAGTTTTCTTTTATGATACAAAGTGAGCCTGGCTTCTCTAGCATAAATTTGTTTTGAGATAAATTTAAAATTTACGCTGTTACGAATTAATGCTAAACTGATATAGCGCTAAATATCTATTCAACATCAAGATAAATCTTACTATGTTATTGTCACTTATTTTCGGGGTATAGTCAATTTTCGCGATTTCCGTGTGATTGCAAAAAATCGCGAAAATTGCAAAAGACCCGCATAAAACAGGTTCCCGTGAAAATTAATAACGCTGAATTTACAAACCGTGCTGCAACAACCCTTTCCTCGCGCTCTTTTTAATTCTCTGAATCCTTGTACAACGAGGAAAAGACATTTTCGTAAATCCTGACTTGTGTAGTGTCATGTTGTCATCTGTCTCAACCGAGCATTCCGACCTGTTTTGTTTTGTTTAGGTTTTGTTCAATATCGTTGTAAAATATGATTTTAGAATCTGCAGCGCCAATTCGGAGACTACCGGTTTGCTAATACGGAGCGGTATTTTGTAAAATGATTTTCGCGAAATTTAGCCGTTTCCTTTAAAAAGCGACTTAATTTATCGTCGCGAAAACAGCTTCTACTGAATTGTCGCGAAATTTAGTTCCCGCGAACTGAAATCGTTTGCTAAAGCTTGTGCTTGTAAACTTCACGCCTGTTTCCAATTCGAAAACAGGCATAGCAAATGCATCACTGCGCGGATAATCACAAGAACACTGAAGGAAAAGAAGATTGTTAACATTGTTTCTTTAATTGTGCTTATCTGTCTGAGCGTAATTAAGTTTTCCGTCATGTGCTCATTCTTGCCCTTCTTCCTTGCTCACGAGTACTTATCCTATCGGTGTTAACAAGGCTTAGCAAACGTTTTCCTTGTCACGTTTTCATCGTTAAAGTAGCTTAACCTAGCATCAAGGTCAGTTGACAGATTAAAATGTGGTGGCCGAAGGCTTGAAGTTTCCATTGCCGAAGGGAGCCGACTTTCAAGTTGATACGCGATTCTCTATAACAAAAATCGTTATATTTTCAGTTTTTATCTTTTTCAGCAAGATTTTCAGGTCATATTACTGGTAAAATAAGGTACATTTCCTTTTTATCACCTCAGGAAAATATTACAACCCAGTGGAGCAAGTTTGTTCCTTTCTCAAAAATGATGCATAAATTATTTAAATTTGTGTTATTTTAAATTTTTTCTGAAATGTTCTGGGATGAGATATTTTTTCTGAAAAGCCCACTTTGTTGCACACTTTCAAATGAGATATAATATACCACATTGCTGTAAATACCTGTTGAGATATATTAAATAATTTTGTCTCTTTTTTCCCCAAAGTCAAAGAGTTAAACTTTGATGCGCGTAGAGTTCGAAGACTAAACATTCAAACTGTATAACTCAGTAGGCAGCCAAGAGACCCGAGACGGCCGGGCATGAAACCTTATTCCTTAGCTTTCAGCTTACAAAATCCTTATCCTGAACTTGAAAATATCTATTTTATTATCATCTGGTTGGTGTTATTGTTACCATTCTTGATCAATTTAATCTTTTATTGAACTTACATTTTCGGATTAAACCATGTCATCGGCTAGAATAAAAAATAAAGTCGATCACAGCCGTGAAAAGAGGCTTATTACAGTCTTGTCTTTTCACGTACGCAGTTGTTTGTATGTTGACTGGTTGTCTTGAAAGGCCAAGAAGATTAATTGTGCGCTAAATTAGCCCGAGTGCCGGAGTAAACCGATCAATAATATTTTAAAATTACTAAGAATTGCACTACCAGATAAATTCGCTCATCCATTTTAGTCAGTCACAAGTTAGGAAGCTAGGGATTGCACAATGGGCGAAGTTTTATAACGGCCTATTTCTTATAACTAAAGAAATGGTCTTAGTGTAGTGCTTACGTTAGGTATTTTGTATCACATAAAAGATATTCCAGCTAGCTTCCATTCAAAAGTACAGTTATTATATTAACCCAGACATTCAGTATGAGGTTTAACACAGGGCATATAGACAACTTGAAATTCAGCAATTAAGTACGAGTCTACGCTACTCACCTCAGTGTAATGATGCGACTCAGTAAGCATGGATTTTTCCGAACCAAATGAAATACACCTTTTCCGGCGGTGCCTCGACACTGAGGCTAGCCGTGAAAAATAGGAATTTGCAATTAAATACCCACGTAACTGCACCAAAAATAACCTAAGACGCCTTTAATATTAGTATTAGGAGTTCGGCTTCTTCGTGGACAGAAATTCAGCTTTGCGTCTCGCCGTTATTGTAGTTAATCCGTGGAGACTTGCTAAATATGTACCCCGTCTAACAAGGATGGGCGTTCAAAATATTAAGGAATTTTGCACCTTTTTTCGCCAGTACAAGACTTTTTATTAAAGAAGAGTGTACGTTGCTTATTTAAGTTACTAATTACACTGAACTGACTACAACTTTATTATCTTTAACTAAACCGGAAAAAACTCTTTAACCCGAACCATTTAACTTAAATTACCGATGGTATTTAGCCGTTCGATCTGAGCTCAAAATTCTTTCAGTAAACTGCATTAGATATATCACTATATTTCGATGTTAATCTTGAGAATTGGGCGGCATTTTACCAAAACAATATAATGCAATTTAAACTTAAGATTTTTACCTAATTTCGTCACTCTTTTCTTTTTGGACAATGGAAAATGATATTACATTAAGCATAGATCGAGAACGAAGCTTTAAAGACGGATGTTGAACACTTTTGTGGCTTAACGTAGTTCAGTTAAACGGATTTCTTTATTTTTAAAGCTTCCTAGCCACTTTTTTATCCAAAATCTAAAACACGGGGCGAAGTAGCTTGAATCCAGACATTTTTTCGAGGCGGTACGCGGAACCACCCCTGAATAATTGTGAATCATGCTTCAATTATTCGGACAAATCTGTTTTACTTTGTGGGTCATCAAGTGGTACATCCGGTATTTAGAGGACAAATGCAATTTCTGGCACACAACTAAGAGAAAAACAAAAACAAGCAGAATGTTTTGATTATGGGCACTTAAGAAAATGGGACAAAGTCCCATTTAAGACATACCCACATCTATACCGCAAAGGACAAAGCTTCTGATTAAAGCTGACGCTAGTGTGCTATCCGGTTTCTCGTTTGTCAATTCGATGTTTTAGGACTGAAAGTTTATTTGCCCATGTTTAATTTTATCTTAATTTCTTTAGTGAAAGAAATATCTCATGAACAATTTTCGACCGCAAGCGCGTAATATTGTACGGCCTTTGCACACTATCAGTAAGAATGATTGCTATATTTCGTATTTTACGCCCTTTTTTCATGAATGTGGTTTGAGATTGGACCAAACGAAACTGCCTTTTTATTACTATATTGTTATTATACTACTGAACTCGTCACATAAGAGGCTAGGCAGCTCTATAGACCAAGTATAAGTAACAATTATGCTGCTACTACGTTTTCTTTTGTAGCATCAAAAATTTGGGAATCTATTCCCTTAGACGCCTGTAATGTACATGTCTCTACTTTAATGTTAAAAATTACTAATTATTACTAATTAAACTCAGTAGCCATTATTATTATTATTAATTTCTCATGTTTTGTAGATCCTAGCTATTTGTATATGTGTATTTGTATATGTCTATTGGTATATGTGTATACCTATTTATATTTATTTATTTACTTATTTATTTTATTCATTTACCTAATTTTAATATTAATGTATTTTTGCTAAATTTCATTGTAAGTTGTACAACCCGCCTCGATTAGCTTTGCTATATGCGGGTTGTACAAATCTGTAAATTTGTATTATATTAGATATTCCAATAAATGATGAATGATGAAATGATGATGATGAATGACATGTTCATGCCAATTACTTGTCTGTGGCAGTGACCAACTCGAAAGCTTATGCTACTTTGGTCACTGCGCAACATTTTGTTTTTCACTTCTTGTGTAATTTAGTTTGCTTATGTCTCTTTCTTGTAATGTACTTTAATGTTGAAATAATTATTTGTAAATAGTGCAAAAAATAATAAATCAGTAAACCTGTTGATATTCGTCTTGGGATGCCATAATTGTCTGCGTGACAGAAATGAAATCAAGGTTTAGTGAAAGAACTGGTGGAGTGAAGGAAAAAATGATGTTTGCGCCAACGATGTATGTACAGATATGCTAAGAGCCCGTACGAATATCACGTGATCAGTCGCACACTTGAGATTTATTATGGCCTAAATACAAACATAAGTTTCAATTTAAAACAAGACATGTTTCGTTCGTTCAACGATCACCATCTGTGATTTCGCTTACAAGTTCGGTTTGAATTTATACAGCCTAACAGTTGAAAAATTCGTGATGACATGGAACGACACCTGCTCGAGCACTAAACTGGATACAAAAAAGAAAATTACAAAAACAGAAATAATTACAATGGATATAACACAAAATTCTGTGAACGAAAAAGATAAAATGAAACGATGCTAAAGTATAGAAATAAATTAAGCTGCTTATTTAAAGTGGGATTTTTCAATCTGATGTGGAGTTCTTTCAAAATGAGTTGTAGTCTATTGGCTCCAGAATCGACAATAGATCGAGAAGCAGTTCTTATATTAGCTAATCTACGGCACACCTAGGATTGCTGCAAATGTTGATAAGAGTGCGGGTTCCTATCCAAGGCCTGCTCAAATGTTCACGAACACGCGTGGGTTCGAGCCCCAGACCGAACCAACACTCAGGATCTTAAATTAACTGAGGAGAATGTGCTGCCTTTGCAATGACATTTGCAAATGGTTAGACGTTCTAGTCTTCTCGGATACGGACGAAAAACCGTAGGTCCAGTCTCCTGCATCTTCAGTTTTACGGTAAGTAGGGGACGTTAAAGAAGCCACGGACTCGTCCAACAAAAATTTAGTATGCGTACCTTTATTTCAGTATGAGTTGCTGAACCTGAGAGCTAACTGATGGACGAATTTGAGCTCCACTGACGTATCGATTGATGGCCTTCTCTATGAATGTGAACAGGGAAAAGGTTCTTACGTACGTAAAATAAAAGTGAGACCTTTAATATCATTATGAAAGCCCAACCAAGAATTCGGTTGATTTCATAGACCCTCTCAACCAATGTTCTAACAGGATCCATTTTGTGAGAGAATGAAGTGAAACTGAAATAGTTAGTTAGGAGCACATCCAATAATTCAAACTTCATACAGACGGTTTTCACTCACATGATAAGGAGACCATATTGGTGGACTAAACAATACAAAATTGTTGCGCAAAATTTGTATAAAAATAGAGTTTAGTTCCCAAAGGAGAGAAAGTCTATTATTCTAGTCCACCAACACGGCCGCCGTGACGTCACGTGAAACCAGCCATTGTTATTGTTATTCGTATGTTGGGGTGTTGTCAGTACAGTTCAAATTCGTCCATCAGAACAATTCTTCGTAAAAAGGCGTTTATTGAGGTCGGGCCGAATCTCAGCCCGATCTGAAGGGCTGAGAAAGCTCGTGTAATCGCATTCAAATTTCAGCCCAAGCTGAAAGTTAGCTTAGATATTCGCAGTAATGGTGTTTTCATCCAAACAAAATGGCGGCCATGAAAAGGGTTCAGTGGAGCTGAAATTTTAACCTGGGATGAAATTCACCATGTATTCGTAACAAACTCCCAGCCTGCATCCCTGCAGCCTGGCTGAAATTCGCCATGTAATCAACTCAAAATTGCCTGAACAGATCATTATTCAATAATAAACCTAAAATAGTTTTAATATTTGCAATATTTTTTATCACATTTCTATCTTGAAACTGATGTATCACGATCACAACATTTTCGCTTATTAAAATATTTTAAGCCGTGGAAATGCAATACTCAGTGCAACATAACGTAGCTTTTTTACCTCCGGGATGGTCTTTCGTTCAAACCGTTCACCAAGCTTTTCGAAAACGATATTCTAAGTGGATAAATCAGTTTGAAAATGCTGTAATGGTGTGAAAGACGAAAACGGAACCTTCTGAAAACGATGACACAAAAACAGTCGAATTAACGTGGCTCACGTATTGTGTGTAAACGATGCTAAAATAATTAGGAAACGGTCTAGCGAAGAAAGAAAACATTTTATTCATTTTCGGTTCGAAATTGAAAACGCCTTTTTTGTGGAACGTGCCAGAGAACTATTTGAAATAACGGCAGAAGATAAAGTGCCCGTGTGTGGCAATGCGTTGCTAGTTTGACAGCAGATTACTGAGAAATATTTATGGGAATACTAACTAGCCTAGTTTGTTAAAATTTACGACCTTTGTGGGGAGGGGAGCAGTAGACGCAAAACATTTGATCAAATTTCCTTACCTAGAAGTACTGGGAACGAGTTACGTCCCAGAATGCATTTCTCCATTCATGAGCTAATCTAGCCTCGCTTAGCATCATGGACTGGCCTTAAATTTTGTCAAAGTCATTCCAACATGGCGGCCGGTACGGCTGTAATGCATTTGCCAAGCACGAGAAGCACCGTTAAGAAGGAAGAACCTGCTCGTAGAGTCCATAAAATTAAAGCAGACGAGGTGAGAAAACGTAGCGTGGTAAAACGGTGAAATTTAGTATCGGTCGTGTGTTAAAAACCCCAAAAGTTGATCATGTGGTTGTACATGACGACATCTTTTGATCGAAAACTATGACTTTTGTTAAAAGTGAATTCGCTTAGCTCTTCACATTGCCTTACACCCAGTTTAAGGGATTTTCACTATGCAACTTTCTTCCATGTTCACTTTTGAAAGTAAAAGTGAAATTTTTAATTAAAGGCTCGAGTTGACTTTGGTCCGTATGGCCATTAGTTTTTCTAATAGTCGAAACTTTCGCTCAAAAAATTAAATTAAGCTTAATGAAGCTTGTGTTTGTTAATTCATTGATTCTTTGTTATTTCCAACAGTACATAAGCGGCCTTAAAATATACCAAACGAATGACTGAGTACTTTTGTAAATGTTTAAACTCTCGATGCAATGAGTTTATTTTAACCGAATTACTGCACGTACCTGTAATAGCGCTCTTTATTTGTTCGTTTGTCGAGGACTTCACAAACCGTCTCGTTGTTTGAACTGTGTGATTATCTGATTGCTTTGATTGACTAAAGTTCAGTATTCCAATTTAAATATATCTTTTGCATACCACCGATGTATTTTTATCTTTACACACTCCATACATGTACTTATTAGTTTTAACTTGTTGACAAGTTTAAGCATCAGTTCCACTTAAAGGGGCACTGTCACGGTATTTTGTGTCATTTTGAGATGCTGAAATATAAAGGTGTAGTTTTTTACATAGAACTACCACTGCACTAAAACCGTTTATTGCCACCTATCACTGTCACTGGATGACAAGGATAGAAATGGATTGAAATTTGAAAAAAACTGTAGCCAGTTTTTTCAAATTCTACACAGGGAGCAGAGGAGTTATGCTTGAAACATCAATAAAAGAAACGTCTTACCTTCGTTCTTGTATTTATTCTCTTAGTTAAAACCTCATTTGAGAACCAAAATACGTATTCATTTGCGGTCGATCGTTTCGAACCGCCATCATTCTGAATAGTGTCGACCGCTGTGCATTCAGTTCGACGAAGTCCAACAAATGATTTTTGGAAAGCGAAGCTTTCTGAATGAGGCACGAAGTGCCAAGAAAAAAAATGACAAGGGATGAAACATAGTACCACATGACTCGTTGAATGTGAACCGCGACATACTGGTGGCGGAAGTCTCATTCATATACCGCATATGGGAATACTGAAATAAATTGTTGTTGTTGTTGGCTTCCGGTCAAGCGCATGACACCTCATATTACGTACTTCCGCCACCAGTATGTTGCGGTGCACATCGTGCGAAAAGCCAACTGTCAACACGAAATGAGCGATCGTCAAAGGCCTGTTTCATGAATCATTTCATCCTAATGGTTTAGGTAGCTTAAAGATGACGTAAATACTATGCCTAATCCAAAAAATGGGGCTTGTTTGTTGAATATGTAGCGAGTTATTGGGGAACGAAAATTCGACCGAAATCTGTTTCATCCCTTGTCTCTATTCTTACTGCTGTGGCGTCTTTGGTGCCCACAGTTCGTCCAACTGAATGCACAGCGGTGGACACTATTCTGAATGATGGCGGTTCGAAACGATCGATCGCAAATGAATACGTATATTTGGTTCGCAAATGAGGTTTTAACTAAGAGAATAAATACAAGAACGAAGGTAAGACGTTTCTTTTATTGATGCTTTAAGCATAACTCCTCTGCTCCCTGTGATTCTATAGCCATTCCTTGAAATATCGCCAGAAATTCATTATGGTTTGCTCTCTAAGCCACAATTCGTTTGATATATATCTTCCTGTTAGTCCATCTGGATCATTTTGGGCATGAGCAAAGGTATCAGGTAATGATTTTCGCAATGAATGAAGCTGAAAACAGCAAAACCCCTGTGACAGTGCTCCTTTAATTGCTGTGCATTCATCTTATTAACCAAGTATGAGTGCGGTACTGGGAGAATATCTGCCCAAGGTCTTTGACAGTACAGGCTGAATGCAGCGAGGTCCGTACAGAAAAGGCGGAAGGTTATGTGATATTCCTCCAGTACAGTCCAGAGGAAGGTTGGTTGATAAGAGATTTCTTACATCAGTGAAAAAGTTTTATAGCTGCATGAAGAAGAAGACAGGTGGAAACAGGATCATGACCAAGCACCCAGTGGGGATCTCTGTATATAATTTGTTAAGGTTGTTTTACAAAGCAGTGAAAAATATGAGATGATTTTCCAGTTATATTTTTTGTGAGCAATAGCAATGCATGAAACACAAACAGGTCCAACATCTAGAAAATATTTGACTGGCAATGGAGCAATCTGATTGGGTGATTTTAGTTATTGGCCCTGTGACTACCTTGTCTCTCATTACTTGATAGTATGTTTTTAATAAGTCTACTGACAGCATTTAGAAATAAATGCAATGATTTAGCAATGATGCTGAAGGTATGTCATTTATATCTTTCTCCATTGATTAATTCATGCAGATGGAAGTAGAAGAAGAGAAACAACATGAAGGAATTCAACAATATTACATTACCAAGATAGAAGCTCTCCAGGTAGATAGCGGTTGATTCTGTGCAAAGCTATAATATAATTATAACAAAGATTTGCTTGTGAATTGCCCCACCCCACCCTTGCCCCCAGTCATCATTTCACTGTATATTACATGTATATAATACCAGACCACAAACAAGTGTCTTCAGATAACTTGTAACATCATGCTGAATTTGCATCAATTGAGATGATCATGTCATTGGGCCGTGCCGTTAAGGTTCTTGCTTTGTCTTCTATACCTCTTCATACCTAAAATTGGTATGGTAACAGAACCCTCGTCGCTATTCAGGGCTTGGAATTGCGACCGAAACGGTCGCATTTCTGACCAAATGTTTCCCTTTTGCGACTAAAATTTTCTCTTCAGTCGCAATTTTGCGACAAGTTTTTGCCCAAATTAATAATGAAATAAGAATTTTAATTCTTGTGTGTATTTCTTGGAAAGGAAATTTGAAAATTTTTGGTCAAAATGCAGTCCAATTTATCTTGACATTATGTACGCGATTCGCTCTATCAGACACCATTACAATTTGTATCGCTGGAGCACATGGGCGCTCCCTTTCGCTAAAACAACTCGCAAGAAGCAAGCATGGTGGACATGGGGGGTTTCAAGTTTCGTTCGTCTCGCTCTTGTCGTTGCCAAAGATTCAAAATTTCATAATGCTACTCTGACTACTTTTGCTCAATTATGCTACCTCATATTTAAAGCTACAGCTGCAGTGTTGTGTCCTTCTTGTAGTTTGTGCTCTTTCAACTTGGCTACAAATGTAATTTAGTTTTAATGGAATTAAAAGTGTGAATGTATCAATGAAAATGTCGGCACATGATTTAATTCACTATCGTTTCGTGCATCATTTTAACAGAAGTGGCATAAAAGTTAAGCTTGCATTGTTGCAATAACAAAATCATAGCTTTGTTGATCATTATTTTTAAATACTATGATCGTAAATAATTAATTTATGTGCATTTTGCGACTAAAATTTTCAAACTTGCGACTAAATTTTCGTAACTGGTCGCAAAAAAAATTACAAAAAAGTAGGGAATGCAGTCAGTGTTGGCCCAGTGTTGTGGTCCGGCCTGTTTACAAGTATTCACTCTTTCATAGGATGTGAACTACAGTTTACAAATACATTGCCTTTACCACTATAACACAAATCAAGCATTGTGTACTGCTTTGTGATAATGCAGATGCTGTCAATACCCTGCTTGAAGGATAATCATGTTTTTTCACAAAGGCCTTTGTTTCGCTTTAGATGGTTGTTACAGAAGAAATCAAGAACTTACGGAGACTTGAAGCCCAGAGAAATGAGCTCAATGCTAAAGGTCAGTATGTGTGCCGTAAATCCTTGAATAAGCACAGCACTTCGAATAAGCGCCGCACCTGCTATGTGTTCATGTTTTGCTTTATTTTTTAATACTGGTTAAATAATACATTTTTGTACATCTCTAGTATGTCACTCACTTCATTCTCTTAGCATGATAATTTGTGATACACTTGTTTTAAATAAGCACTGCACCCCGAATAAGCACCGCACCAAAATCTCGGTGAAATTAATAAGCGCCACGGCGCTTAATCGAGGATTTACAGTGTGCAGATTCTTTTCTTGATAAATTTTTGTCGAAGTGGCAGGCACAGTGGCATAATCGGCCAGTCCAGATTTGAGCCTTTACTCACATAGTTCCTCGCTCCACTCAGATGTATTCAAATGGGTACTGGCGAATGTAATGCTGGGGTTACCCTGCAATGGATTAGCGTCCCTTCTAGGGAGGAGTAGAAATACTCGTTACATACTACAGAAACTGGAATAAGCTCCAGCCCGAAGTTTCCCTACTTTGTCAAATGCTTGTAGCTGGTGTGAGTTAGTTTGTGAATTTTATGTGTACTGGAAGTGCTGATTATGCTTTTCAATGACGTTTGAACTCTGCTCATTCAACCATTGATTCTGAGTTATTATCAAGTATTGATTTTCAAGTGATCATGATCTTTTAATTGTTCATTTCATAGTGAGAATGTTGAGAGAGGAACTGCAGCTGCTACAGGAGCAAGGCTCGTATGTTGGTGAGGTGGTCAAACCCATGGACAAGAAAAAGGTTTTAGTGAAGGTCAGTATCTGTCATTAATTTGTATACAGGGATTGTCAGTGTAAATTACAAGGGATGTACATGTATGTACAGGAGGGAACTGGGAACTGCAAATAACGGTCAAAATTTGCCAATGTTTGATGAAATACCATCTCTGGCCGGACAGAATGTCCAGACAATTTTTATTATCTCTGTTAGCTTCTCTTATTAGTGAGCAGTATGTTATCTCATGTTTAAGTGTTTCATTAATGTTTTGTCTGTATCATTACATGAGTGTGTGATCACAGTATAAGCATTGAATTTTCCTAATGTTTACATGCATATCAAAAGATAATGCCAACTTACCTGAACTTAATTAGTGAACATTCTGTAGGGCCTTTTATGGCCTAAGCTTTCTTGTTCATGGGGTCACAGTTTTATATTGGCATCTTCTATGTTATTTTTGGAGTTTGCAGCTGAAGTTAATTATGTACATGTTAAGTATACAATATTCTTTTTGCTTTCCACAGGTTCATCCAGAAGGGAAATTTGTGGTTGATATTGATAAATCAATTGACATGAGTGAGGTAAGCCGATATTAACTTGAAATCAATATACTGTTGAACAATCAAGAAAACTGAGTGTATGGGGGTTTTGCAGAAATATTTTATATTATTTCAGATCTAGAGTGATAGAGTCAGAGAAAGTATGATATTTTTTGGGTCCTTGCACTGTAGCACTGTGTACCAGACTCGTAATGGAATAATTATTCCATCACAATGACAGGAGTACAGTACACAGACGTCACATACATGTACTGTGGAGTGCAGTGTTACATTCATTTTGCTCAACCCTTACCAAGATCACAAACAAGTCTTCTTTTTTGTTTTGTATGTTATATACATGTATGTCTCCTTTGAAGAAGGAATTTGTCTGAATATGTGGCAATCAATTATTGTAATTTGATTTTGTCTGGGGTCAGATGATTATTTTTTTGTTGTTAAATAGCATACATATGTAAATGTACGTGTGACATGTTTATTGTTGTTAAATAGAATCAGAAAATAAAGGGGTGGTAAAGAATAGGCTATTGTCCTTAAGCTTGTTCTCCAAATGCAAACATTATTGAGCAAAATGCTTTTATTTTTTCTGATATTACATGTAGCTTTTATACAGTCATTCAATTGTCAGTAACAGAGCTTTTTTAAATTAGCTAAGAATTCATGAGCTTGCTATGATACGTCCTGTAATCAGCCACAAATTTCTTCATCACATTAAGATTCAAAACTTACAGAATCACAATCAAACTACGAAAAGTAACTCAAAACCAAAATGTAGAAACAGAACTTTAACAACTAACTTTTATTAGCTGCGCGGCCATAGGCCTGGGCTCAGCTCTTGCTCTACACAGACTTTATTTTTAGTCATTTTGTGGGCGACCAGGATATCATATACCCGCTAATTAAAAGTCAATTTACAATAATAACAAGACGACCGGAAATACCTTGCATACCTTCACTTGGCTTCCATGTAAACAAAACCTTAGTAATAGTTAATCAGTCGCTAATTAAAAGTAAATCAATAAATATTAAATTAGTGATAACACTGACAGCTGGAAAAAACCTTACACGAGAAATGCCTACACGAGAATTGTATAACATGTTGTGAATGTCACGCTACATGTACAATATGCAAAGACGTCCACCAGGATTTTTTGATGATTTCCTCTTTAAAGGAGTCCCTTTGAATTGGACGCAATGAACTAGCAGCACAGAAGCCTTTAAACAGTTTGAGCAATTGAAGTTCTTGTTGAAATAGTTTTCAACAAGGGTATGTGATGGCATCGTACTACATCATCATGTTTTGATCCATTTTTGACCATGAATATTGGCCAGTTATGGCACATTTTTATTTTTGTACATGTAAAAGGTGGCATTGTACATGGAACATTCAAGTGATGTTAATGGCATTGCTAGACATGACTTGTATAGCTTGCGTTGTAAGACTTAAATTTATGTTCACGTTTTAACCTCAGTCATACTATATTTGTAGTTGAATTATTTTTGTTTTCTTTCTCTTGTAGGTGACCCCAAACTGCAGAGTAGCTCTCAGAAATGACAGTTACACTCTACACAAAATCCTGCCTAACAAGGTTTGAAGCTTGCAAGAAAATGTTTTAAACAGATTAACTTATCCAATTTTATTCCAAAGTTAGATTGATAAAAAACTCTGGGTACATGTCGTGCTTTGCAAGACTTCAGACAAGTCATGGCAACCTATGTATTTCACAGGCGATAACTGCGACTTTCTGATCTGTTGCCTTGGCATACCCTGGTCCCAGAGGTTTCCTTTTTTTTCTAAAGAATTAGCAGCTATTTCGTTGAGAAAGAGAAACCCCTGGAACCATAAATATTGGCATCATGCCAATTTGTTAAATAATAAATAAAATTTATTTAGTATTTTCTAAAACAGTGGATAACATTGTTGGTGATCTCTGATTGGATATTCAAACTTGAGATATCCTTTGTTGTTGACCTCTGAGCAACCCTTGCGTAAATAAATGAGTTGAAATAATCATTTTCTAGTGTATATTAATCCCACTGTTTTAGTATATACTCAAAGCAACTTTTCCCCTTAGTGGCGGTGGCGAGTTCAGTAAATGTCCACCATTAGCTGCTGCCACTTTGGTGAATAGTTGTTAATTATTATTTTGATCTTAATTTCCAGCTGCTTAATATATATAATACAATTTTCTTCAGGTTGATCCTCTTGTCAGTTTGATGATGGTTGAGAAGGTTCCTGATTCCACGTATGAGATGGTTGGTGGCCTGGACAAACAAATCAAGGAAATCAAAGAGGTTTGTACTGCCTCTCATTGATTTTTGAGTGTGTAGAATGATAGCCCTTAACTTGCTTTTTATAGGTGTTTAAAAATCAGTTTGCTAACAAGTACTATAAATTATTGTATAGTGCTTGTGGATTTTTAAGTAATGATCCATGTACAAAGTGAACAGGGTAAATGCATGGAATGTGGCAAGCTGATAATTCTTAAATTATACACTGAATTAAAATTGTGGTTGCTGATTGGTTGAATACTCCAGTAGCATCATAAAATGGTCAAGAAATAGTATTGTTTTCTATTTTGGGTTCCGGGAACATCTCTTTTGTCCATGTTGAGTTTTTGCTCTTACAACAAACCAATGAAATTATAATCGTTTTTGATCCCAAAGGAAGATTTTGCATTCGCTTGGCAATTTCTTCATACATGTACTTCTTTCGCGGAACATTACCTAATTGTTGTGGGTTAATAGTGGGCATGGTGAACTATGGATGGGGTAGTCATAGTTCCCTTGTGTAAGAAAGCCAAGATAATCTCTCAAAGTGGTGTAGGCAATATTATTATATTAGATTACATGTATATACCTGTAATTATGTATCTCCCTTTCAGAACTTACAGTAGTTTACTTTTTATTACTTTGTAATTAACTCAGTCATTGTTCACGGTGTTCTTGAACAGGTCATTGAGTTACCTGTGAAACATCCTGAGCTTTTTGAAGCCCTTGGAATTGATCAACCAAAGGTAGGACTTGATGAATATTGATATTCATAGCAGCTTTCAATAACAACTGAACTCTGCTCATGTCAACGGGTGCATTTTTCACTGCCGTCAGTCATCAATCAGACCTCTCAGGAAAGTTAGCTTCAACAGGGGCAAAAGGTCATGTCTGTCAGTTGTGATTGGTAGACTTTGATCCATTTTGTTTGTTTCTGATTTTCAAGGTTCATGGGCTGTCACCATAATTATGATTGACGGCAGCAAAAAACACAATAATTGTTGGTTAGGTTTTGAACTTCAGAATTCGCATGTTATTGAAAAGCACAGTAACTTAAAGTGTTGTGTTAATACTATTTTGTCATGTATGCACTAGTGGCAAACCTCTACCAATATGTTTCTTCAAGGGAGTGTTACTGTATGGCCCGCCAGGAACTGGAAAGACTCTTCTCGCTCGAGCAGTTGCTCACCACACAGAATGCACGTTTATCCGAGTTTCAGGCTCAGAGTTGGTTCAAAAGTTCATTGGTGAAGGTGCTAGGATGGTCAGGGAACTGTTTGTCATGGCAAGGTAAAACAATTACTGCAACAGCGTTGCTGTCAAAATCTGATGATGATTTTAATGTTAATTTTTCTTCAATTCTTAATTTTTTACATTTAACAGAGAACATGCTCCTTCTATCATTTTCATGGATGAAATTGACTCTATCGGATCATCAAGATTAGAAGGTGGATCTGGAGGTGAGAAAAAACAAGGCCCTTCTGTTGAAATACATGTAGCTTTGATCTGTTTGAAATGCAGGACATGTAGCTGTTTACATTTTGATACCTAGAAAGGTTCCTTTTGTTTTTGCTAAGCTTACTATGAATTCAAATTTTGAAACAAACCAGAGCTCTGTCATGGATGACAATCTTGAAAAGTGAAGCCCAAAATTTTCAAGTTTATCATTTACAACCTTTCCCGATTTTCCTCATTGAAAGCAATCCTTGTTTCTTGTTCTGACTTGTTTCAACTGATTTAATCGTTGTTTTGTTCTAATTTTGTATTTAATTTTACATTACTGTAGTTAACTGTACAAATTGTTAAACTTTTATTCTTGTAAAGCGCATTAAATTTTGATCATGCTTACATGGAATTTGCACTATATAAATTTTGAATTATTATTTTCATTATTATTGTTATTGTGATAGGTGATAGTGAAGTACAAAGGACTATGTTGGAACTGCTAAACCAGCTTGACGGGTTTGAAGCCACCAAGAATATCAAGGTTGTCATGGCAACAAACCGTATAGACATCTTGGATTCAGCTCTCTTGCGGCCAGGACGTATTGATAGGAAGATAGAGTTTCCACCTCCTAATGAAGAGGTGAGACAAATGCATCAACACATTGATTGATTTGTCAAGATGTGTTTACTACAGACAATACATCAATACATACATTAACTGTTGTTGTCAGCCCTGTCTTTTATAGTGTACTTACAGTGGAATAAAAACTGAACTATGCAGCTAAACTACTGATTCAATTTTGCTTTAAGGCAAGATTGGACATCCTGAAGATTCACTCCAGAAAGATGAATTTAACGAGAGGTATAAACCTCCGAAAAATTGCTGAACTCATGCCGGGCTCATCTGGGGCTGAAGTAAAGGTACTGTAAGGGTGTAGTGTAGATTGTAGAGTAAAGAATATTCAACAATGGTCATTAATTTTCTTTCAGTGTCTAAATGTCTTTTTTAAATGTTTTCTTTTTCTATTAGGGTGTTTGTACAGAAGCAGGCATGTATGCATTAAGGGAAAGAAGAGTTCATGTCACACAGGAAGATTTTGAAATGGCAGTCACAAAGGTATCTAGGATAGTTTGTTTTCTATTTTCTAGATTGCCAATGCATATTTGCTTTCACAAACACTCTTATGATGTAAGTGGTAAGGTACAGCAGGCAGTAGGTTTAAGTATAGTGAAATGCTTGCACACAGTTATCTGGGCCAACCGGGTACACTGTACCTACACCCAATGTGGCCAGGACATGAATTCAGACTATTATTTCCTCCCCATTACTTATTTATAGCAGTTTGTTTTTCTTTCTAAATACATGTAAGCCTCCCTCCACTTTTGTCTTGTGAAATAATTTGCCTAAATTACATTTTCAGACTTCCATTTTACCAACAAACCCTCTTTTTGTGTTTACTTCCTAGGTCATGCAAAAAGATTCTGAGAAAAACATGTCGATCAAGAAACTTTGGAAGTAAAACAGATGGACCTGGTACAGATTATATTCTTCAAACATAAAAGAAAATTGATTTTCTGCAATTAAGTTAACCGCTTCTTGTTTATTTCACTTGGAATATCATTCCGTCAAGCAAGCAACCATCGACATGTGCAAGAAGAATACTAGACAATTGTTACAAAACAAACTGTTGAGTACAATATACCTCTGCAACAACCATGTTCAACATTTTTGGAATAGACTTCAACATGTTATACAAAGTATTTAAAATAACTGCTTTTGCACACATCACAAAATTTAAGTAGCTTTACTGTGCCACAGGATGGGTACAGTACTGTGTCACAGGATCAGTACTCAAGACTAAAATTGGCTTTAGCATGGTTTGGTTTGGTTTAGTGTACGAAGTGCATGGTTTAAGTGTGGCTGCAGAATCAGTTACGTAAGAAGTAACTTTAGTTTTGAATTGTTTTTGTGCATTCAGCAAAAGGGTGCTTAACCGTTTCGTTTGCTAAACCAAGCATGTAGCAGAGACAGGAACTCTAGCAAATTTCATTTTAGTAGGTTATTAGTATTTTGTAGATTTTCATAATCGCTTCACATTTTGTACATGTAGTGTGATGCAAAACTATTGACCACTGGATAATAATCGCAAAGAAAAACAATTCTTCAGTATAAAGCTGCAACAGCAACGTGGCAAACAATCCTTTAGTTGACGAACCTCCCCTGGTTGTGATTGGTTTGAGGCATAATTATATTTTGTCAATGTTTTATTTTTCATTATTCATTTCAAGTGGATTGAATCCAACCTTTTTCATTTTTGTGAAATTTTTCCTCTGTATACAACCATAGTAATTGTTTAACACAAAACAATATTATATTAATCAACAGGAGGTAAATAGTGGTAGACATTTGCCAAGCTAGGACATCTTCCATAAAATATCCATACCCTCCCCCTTGGAAGGGATTTTCTTTACATATTTTAGTCTTTGAGAATCCCGACATCCCAGGAAATTCCAATCCCTTCTATGGGGGGAGTATGGAGATTTTCTGGAACTACATCATGTGTACGTGTTCAGCAATATAACGATGAATACTTTTTAGTTTACACCAAACTAGTGAGGAGGTACAGCATTAGGAAAGGTCATAAATTTGGTGTGATTTGCAAGTTAGATGAAAGTGAGCGTTCAGCGAACACAAAACCTAGTCTGGAATACTCTATTTCTATAAAACGTGACACATTTCTCAGACAGAAAACCATCTGCAATGATGTGAGTGTTCTGTGTTGTGTGATATTTAGCCCCGAGAAAGGCTTGGGATGAGGCGTGAAATAACAGCTTCTTTCGAAAGAGATTTTAATTCTGAAAGATGCACAATGAACAGAATTGTCAGTGATAGGCGAATTGGATATAGATTTGACGTTTTACTGCGCATCAATACAATCAGGCTAATACGCTTCAGTAAACCAATAACAATAACTGCCCTTTTGTTTCATCTTATGCATTGTTTTGTTTCTTGGATCTTCTCTGACCGTTAGCTTCTTTCTACTGCTGTAAACATTTCTTTACACTGTTTTAGTTAATTTCTTTCTGGTTACCTGTGTTCGTGAAGAACGTAATTATAAATAAATCAGACTGTTTTACTTGTTTGTAGCTTTAATTGGTAGTGCTGGGTTATTGTTTGCTTTTTAAAGGGGCATTGTGTCAGGGTGATTTAGAAGTGTTCAGGTCAATTGTTCTAAATTCACTGCTTAATACATTTACGCCTGCAAAAAATGCTCCTGCAGAATTGCGAAGATATGAAATGAAAATTAGCAGGAAGAGCAAACCATAATAGATGGCTTGAGAATTTGAAAAAATTGGCACATTTTTTTCAATTTTAATCCACTTCCATCCTTGCCATCCATAACAACAGAAATCAGTAAATGGTTTCAATGCAGTAAATAGTCTTAGGAAACAAAATTAAACCAGTAGTTTTGGTTTTCCTTTGAGCGAAGGCAAGTTTTAGCTTTTTAAAGGAGCTACGTCACAATATTTTGAGTCATTTCTTCAACAACCTTAATTACCCTTAAATTAACAAGTTTGCTAAGAATTAAAAATGCCAAAATTGTGATACAAAACCAAAAAACAAGATGGAGAAGATTGGAAATGACAATTTTGAAAATTTAAAAGTGCACGAATGATGACATAGCTCCTTAAAACTGTTGCTAAAATGGCGTGACAATGCCCCTTTAAATAAGCACTTTTTGCCGTTGGTAACACATCATGGGAACAAGTTGCTGCAAGAATTACTATGATCAGCCTTCAGTTGTCACTTCCATGTCCTACCAATATAAATTATGGGAACCTTTAAGCTTAGCTTCCCAAGGCTTTGAAGAACTTTAACTTCGCCCAACTGGTAAGTGAAATGTTTTAAAGCAAACTTTAAAGTGCTGTATTTTGTCGATTTGGTGCCCCGGCATTTAACTCTGCCTTGAACACAGCGTTTCACAAGGGGAGTTTATTTAAAACTTGGCGTGATAGATCTGGCATTTATTTGACCCTAGCATTTAATCAGGAAATTGTGTATTTTTAATCAGTTTCTTGATCATATTTCCAGTGCAGACTAATTTTGGTTTCTTCCAGTCATGAGTGATGGGGGAGGGGTTGAAAGCTGGAGAGAATAGGGCCAGGTGGGGTACTGAAAGCAAGAGGGTGGGAAGCAGGATTTCCAAGGTTGCAGGAAATGGGAGAATTGAGAAAAACATTACGTGTTCCAATAGAAATGGAGATGGGAGCAGGAGTAAAATGTATAGAGCCAAAACAGTCTGCCCAGGCTGGATTTGCCTCCTTAACAGATGTCTTGCCTTAAACATTTTCAGTAAGCAACAACCTGTTATGAGGGGAAATCAACTTGGCTTCCTTCCAATAGAAACCCAAGAAATGCAGCAAAGACCAAATAAAACCAAAATACCTAATACATACTTATCTGATTAGTAAAAGCAAGTTGCAGTTTAGGCTACAAAAGGGTTGCATTTTCTGTAAAAATATTAAAGGGTGATGACAACAACTTCATTTGTACCCTACATTTAGGCTATGTCCACACTAAGCCGGATAAATTTGAAAACGACATTTTTGCCTCGAAAGCGGATAAAATGTTTTTTGTCCACATTATACCATTTTCAAATTGTTTTGCCATCGATTTTGAAACGCTGCCTCGCAAAAACGCTTAATACATGCAAGAACATGCCCACATTGTCCGAGCAACGTTATTCGATTTTTTTGATGTCAGCGTTTTCAAAAAGTTCCGTTTTCGCCATCCACACTAACACACCTAGCCAGCGTTTTCAAATTTATCCACCTTGGAGAGCGTTTTCAAAAAGTTCCATTTTCGGTGACCGAAAAAGCCGTTTTAGTGTGGACGGAAGGCCAATCCGAAGGAAAAAAGTTGCGTTTTCAAATTTATCCGGATTAGTGTGGATGTAGCCTTAGTCAAGATTGTTTCTGATGGGTTAACTCTTGCAGAATTACAAATTAAATCCACAAACATTACACAAAAAGTCTTCAGGTGATTATTAATATTTCCACGTAGTACTGGTACTTGTCGGACTATAGGTCCACAACCTTTTAATTAAATTCCATTTAATTCAGCTATTTTTCTTTACAACAAATATTTTTTTTAATAATGAAACTTAAAGGAGCTACGTCATGACATTTTGAGTTCTATGTGATTATAGTTTATATCAATTTTAAAATACCTAATAAAAAGAGTAATTGTAATTAAATAATTATTTGTCCTTCCATGTTTAAAAGTATATTTAAATATTGATTTTGGCAATTTGGAGGACTTGCAGTACATAATTATAGCATGTGTGATAAAATTAATTGTCAAATCAAATTGAGCTCTATGCCTAAGATATATAAATTTAAGTATTTAGATGTTCTTGTAAATACTAAAGTTCTCATTTGTTTTGTTTTGTAAAGTAACACATTAAAGCAAGATCATAATGCATAATTAGTCAATAGTAACACAAGAGCCAAATGTATTGTATTACCATAAATCTCACTGTCTGTTTAGATGACACATCTTGAATCTGTGTTTGGCATACATTTGTCAAATGTTACAATCATCTTTGTTTGTTCTCTGTTATTGTTACAAATTTAATTATTTCAAGTTTTGAAGGTAAAATTCTTCATCATGGGGACTGTACTATGCCCTGTAAGGCTGGTTTTCACTAGCGCACAAGCATAACGACATAAGCATGAGCACAAGAGGAATAGACACTGTGCTTATGCTTATGTCGCCTTATATCGTGGTGATTCCTAGTGAAAACAACATGAGAAAAACAAGTGTGTTTGTTCTTCTTATCCTCGTGCTTATGCTGTTATGCTTATGCTCAGGGTTGTTAAAATAAGCAACATTTCATCTCCTATTCCGAACACTACGCTGGCTACTCAGAATGTTAGTAGGTCTGAGTGTGATATTGGAGAAATAAAATGGAAATAGCCGCCGACTTTTTGGATGGAACCTGCTACTCAAAAACCTACTGACATCCTTGTATACTTGTGCGCTAGTGAAAACCAGCCTTTACAAAACCATAACCAGTGAAATATTATGTCATGTGTTGTCAATAGCCTAGACATGTTACATGCTTTGCCTGCTTCTTTACTAAACAGAAAATTGATAGAATTAATTTGATAGCTAAAGAACATCCACATCACTGACAGCCAGTTGAATTACTCATCAACAGAGGACAATTTGTTAAGAACTTCACTTGCAGCTCTCTGGCCTGCTTGTACAGCACCACTCATGTAGCCTCGCCACTCTGTAGCAGTCTCAGTTCCTGCCCAGTGAACTCTGGTGAAATAAATAATTCAGAAAAGTATATTTATCATTCCTGGGTAGAAGTAGCCAATTCTCAAAGGGCAAAAAATTTAAAGAAATCTATGAAAAAGCTAAATTGGAATGTCAAGAAGGACAGGGATTGGGGGTGGGAGTGGCTTATAAAAGATCCCTTCCATGGGAAAGGTAAGGATATTATATGGTCCAACCACACATTGTACATAATTATGTATAAAATTTATAATATAAATTTATCACAATTATTTTGATGCCACCTTCCCAGGCCTCACCCAAGAAATGGTTCTCGTAAACAGTCTCCATAGTTCACAACAGCTCCAGGTACCATCACATTGACTGGGCATCCACCATTCCACGTCTCTTTTGACCAATCCTGAAAGAAAAAGACTTCAGTACTTACAGTAAATAGTTTTTCAGGCATTAGGGATATTAAGACGGAATCCACCAGGACTTTGAGTATTTATCAATGGACAAAATTATGTACCAAAATTATTTACACTTATTTATTGCAAGCTTTCGTGTTACTGCTTCAAATATCTTATCAAAAGAAATCTTTTCTAACAACACCAAACATCGAAAACAAATTTCGAAGTTCCACTGAATTCCACTGAATTGCTTAAAAGATGTGAGATTTTGCCCATAGCTTGCGAACTTTGAAATTCATTTTCTCAGGCTCTGATCAGAAATTGTTGTACCAAAATTATTTACACCTTATTACAAACTCTTTTGTTGCTGCTTCAAATATCTTATCAAATGAAATCAGCTTTTCTAACAACACCAAACATCGAACAAATTTCAAAGCCTTCCACTAATTCCCTTGAATCACTTAAAGACGACTTTACAAAATGGCTACCCGTAAGATTTTGCCTATTGCTTGTGATCTTTAAAATTCATTTTCTCTGGCTCTAATAAGAAATTGTCGTCGGCGTTATCACAGATAATTACTTACATCTTTATCTTTTATTAAAAATAACACAATATGATCTACTCAATTTTTGTCCAACTTAACAATAAAATAATATTACTCTACTTCCTGATGGATTCCGTCTTAAATTTTTATCCCTAAGAGTGATAAATGTCTCATTTCTCCTTTCCATGTTCTATTCATTATCAAACAGACAGGATTTCATTGATCAGACAGTAAATTTGTGAGCTCAGAAAAAAACTGACATTAAGTGGCTATCAGGTTACCTTTACACAGAAATCTAAAGGATTCTCTGCTTCTTGGCCAAAATAAAACTTCAAAGCCTTTAGGATGGCTTTCTTTTTCATTTCATCCTGGAAGTGATAGCACACCAGAGTTAGTCTAACGATAAACCAACAGTTTCAACACACTTTTCATTCTCTAGATTCCACAACAACTTTGCAGGATCATTTACTAATTACGGTACTAAAGGAAAACTCATCTCCTAAAAAATCACCCAGTCTCCTTTACAACATACAGACAAGACTGAAGAGAACTTATGCATGAAGCATGAAGTCAATGATTTGCAGTGAAGTTACAATATCCTGTGAAAATGCCAGTGAAACTATAATATGGGAAGAAATTCATTCAGAAACAAATATATATCGTCCCCTAGTAAGCTTCCAAATGTAGAATTCTGTTCTTGACTGGTACATCAATGGCTTTTCTATTACAGCTCAAATTTGTTTAATACAAATTGAGTACAAAAACACAACACTTATTTCAACTGGCTGTCAGCTGTGGGAATTATTTGACCATTTTGTGGTTGAATGGATGAGTGTTAAATTTAGAATCAAAATTTTTAGTTTCCTAAAGAGATATAAAAAGGTATAGTATGTGGCGGTCAGACCAGAGCTTATCTTGGTTTCTGTTGCATTCAACCCTCCACGTTGGGAGCATTTTAGTCACTATGGCAAACCAAATTTTGGATATGGCGACTAAATTGTAACAGAAGTCGCCAGCTGGCAACTAAAATTGAGAAGAAGGATTCAGCACTTGAGCTAACTTTAGCAACTAAAATTTTTCACTGGCGACCAAACTTTACAGTCAGTGGCCAAAAAGCCACTAAGAAAAACAATAAACTTGGAGGGTTGGTCGCATTCAGAAACTAGGAGAACTTGCTTAGAACTACAAGTCACAAGTACTGCTCCCTGGATGAGATGACAGTCCATCGCAGCGTTACCCTCCAGCATTAAATTTGCTGGCACTCATTCATACATCTGGGTGAAGAGAGGCACTGTGAGAGTAAAGTGTCTTGCCCATGAACACAACGCAGTGCCCTGGCCAGAGCTCGAACCCGGACCGTCCAATCCGGAGTCCATCACACTAACCATTAGGCCACTACGCCTCCCATTTATACAGAATAATAATTAGAATTGTACAGAAGCCTGATGATCTCTATTTTTTGCATCTTTGAATATGTCTGGATATTTATTTATTGCTACAATAATATTATAGTACCGTTACTGTGCTCCATTTGGCAGCCGCATATGAAGTAATGAATCCCAGAATAGCTGGGCTTCCGTCACTTGTCGTACCATCAAATGTGATTGCAATTGGGTTGCTTTCACAGGCACCCTTTGCAGTGCTTCTAGCCATGTCTCCTGATAAACCAGCCTTCCGCCAGAATGCTGTGGCATAAGTTGCTACAAACTTCATCAAGTGCGACGGTGGCATGTTTTGAATGAGGCGCTGCTTGTTGTATGGTAGTGGTGGACTGAATTCAATCTGGCCTTGGACGAAAAACACCATCCTTCTTTAAGCAAAGTTGAATCTCCCCCAACATGACACATGGTATAAAATTGCACCTTCTTGGTTGCCAATGCAATTAAAAAATTGTACTGGTGACCAGAACTTTACAACTGGTTGCCAGTGGGCAACTAACTATTTCCCGGACTACCTCACCACATTCTCTAGTCAAATTTATGTTCACTTTGAATACACTGCTATAAAATTTAGATCCCCTCACCAGCAACTGACTTTTTATATTGCTGCTAATTCTGAAATAGAATTGAAAGGTGTTTTTCTTTTAATCCATTATTGCAGCAAGTTCTGCTGCCGGGGGGGGGGGGGGGGGGGGAGGGAATTTTAGCAATCACAAATTGCTAGCTGGCAAAAAACGTTTTATTAAGTTGCCAGTGGGTGCCAAGGCCAAAAAGTTCATTTTGGACCCTGTGATATGTTAGTAAGAGAGTCTGCATACAGTTACACATATCCCACTTCTGACACTACGTAATAGGTCACAAGAGCCAAGATTTTTAGCAGACTATAATGTAAGAGGCAACATGGCTGACTCACACGAGGAAAAACAACCTAGCTTACAAAGAATCATGGGTACATCATGTCACGTCAGATCATGGTATGTCACGCCAGAGCATGGTGGGTAACAAATGCTCCCCGAGTAAACAGCTGTGGGTGCGAGTCTCCCAAATACAGACCAAATCAGCCCCCAAGGAAGCCACCAAATACCCCAGAAAATTGACGACCATATACAACACTGACTTTGGAATTTTTAGGAGAAATTTGAGATGTTTAACTCACCTGCCAAGTGAGGTGGTATAGCAAGAATTGCTAACTTGGCTTTGTAACACTGACCAACAAGACTGGTCACAAAAACATGCTCATCTTCCTAACAAAACAGAATTGTATGAATAAGTTAGAAATTATCAGTTAAATCACAAATAATACTTTTTAATAGTTCAAATTCAAATTATAAAATTTTTCTGGTTACATCACTTGTTGCTGCTTCCATGTCGATATGTATTTTTTTTAATTTTCATATTAACTAGGCCAAAATAATCATCAGTGTTATGCAATGTCAAAAGGCATGCATGTAAGAACACTATACTCAGATCAAAGAAATCCAACAACAGAATGATTTGGTACAGATTGAAGTACTAATAATATTCAGCACGCAACAGTTAGGATGAGAAACTTAAATGTACACGAGACGCCAAGTTGAGCAGGTTCCTGGCATTTTATGATATCATTTTATTTTGAAAAAATGGCGAGCTACAAAATCGCCCTGTACGCTGAGTAAGCTACAAGCACATGCTGTGGCGCACACATAAAAATGTGATAGAATACCGCTGACCCTGCAAATGCAAGAAATGCCATGACAACAGCCGGGACTGCAGAATGGCAATGGTAACGCCACAAACGCTGAGGCCACAGAGCCCTGCAAGGCTGGCCACTAAATGCTGCCCCACCAACCCTGAGAAAACTTGCTCCTAGTCATTAGCTTAGTTATATTATCATTTAACTTCATAAAACACCTGCAAATCTATGCATCCACATCACCATTTAAATAAAGGTAACGTCTGCATACAAGCCAAAGGCAACTATTAGGCCCATCAGGCCGTAGCTTATCCCAGCACATTGTATCCGTAGCATGAACCGACTGAGAGTATTGCTACTCCCCCCTGGATGGGATGCTAGTCCACTGCAGGGTCACCCCCCAGCATTAATTCAACAGTACCCATTTATATAGCTGAGTGAAGAGAGGCGTGATGAGAGTAAAGTGTCTTGCCCAAGAACACAACGCAGTGCCCCGTCAGGGCTATAACCCAGGCCACCTGATCTGGAGTCCAGCACACTGAATTGCCTCCCACTCCCACATTTAAATAAACTGAGAAGAAAAATAGAGAAACAATGTCCAAAATGTTTAGCAAAATTAACTGGGGGTAAGCATGTCATGATCTGCTCTGTACCTGTTTGATTGATGTGACAGGATGACTCAAAATAACTCTGTCCCTTCCCAATCTGCCAGCAAGACGTTCTGTTACTCTATGAGCAGTTCCCTGAAAAGAATATACAGTACCCTCCTTAGATGCTTCCTTTTAAAATACTTCACGTTGCATCCACATGCCTGCATTATATATAAGATGCAGTATAAGATTCTTCCCAATGACTGTATGTTCATTATTATGCATTATTTTATTTCTGTACCAGACTACCTCAAGCATCCATTCACTGGCCTGGGTTGAGAGAAGCAGTTCACGTACTGCTAAATAAGTTAAAGTTATTTTATTCCTATTAAAATATTTAATTTTTAAGACAAAAACAAGAAAAGAGATTCCTAATACTGTAGCTTATAATTTTACCTCAATTCTCCACTCTTGTGCATGTCCCTTTACTTCTGAATCCACAATGATCGACCACCCCCCTGCACAGTGTAGATAATGCAGGAAAAACAGGAGGGACATCTGAGAGGGGGTCACTCCAAACACAATACCAACAACTGTATCCAGGACTTCTTTAACAACTGGTGGCAGAAAATAGTACCTTGGACAATTTAGATGCAGCTAATGCAATTTATCATAGTTAACAACAAAGAGTAGCTGGTACATGTACTTCCCATCATCATGATCAGGGCTGTCACTAAGGGTCGGGGGGCGGGGAATTCCCCCGGTTACTACGAGTTCGAGCCCCGGGTTACTTTGAAACAAAACCAAAACACTGGAAAGTGAAAAGCACATCAAACAACAAAATCACCCGGCTACTTTTTTACTTTCCCCACCTACTTGAAAAGTTAGTGACAGCCCTGATCATCAGTATCTGTACGGTTGTTTAGGCTCTGTGTTCTTCACCACTGTGCCAGCGTATTCAAGCATGGCGATTTCTGGTGCTTTTGGGCTAGTGTTTTAGTGGGTTTTCACCACAACGCTTTTCCAGGCAATGAGTTCTCCTCCCTGCTGTTCCCCTTGTCCACTGTTAACTCTGAGTGATAGGTGGTGCCTGGAGGACTGTGCGAGGACTGCCTTGGGTGGGGGGGGGGGGGGGGGTGGCGGCTTGTGACGGGTTTCAGGGATTTCCAGCTCAATGTTGTACTGTACACTGATTTCTTACCATTTGTCCATATTGTCTGATGTTTCCAAGTCTCTAAAGTCATTCCATCCCATTCTGCAGCATGAGAGCAGTTACTGGGGTCATCAATGGGAACTTCTTGACACAAGTTTTCAACCTAACAGATATCAGCAAAAAGTATATCATCCCAGATGTCAATTGAAAGATTTTTCAGGCCACTTCATGCAACTTACAGTGATTTTAGGTGCAAGTGTACAAAAAATTCAAAGTAATCACATGAATAGAAAAAAGTTGATTGACTTGATCGAGTTACTGCGAAAAAGATTCATCGAACTTGCAAGCATCTTTGGTAGGAATTGGCTGGAAAGGGTCTACATCCCCATGCACATAATCATCAAATTCATACGTGATGAGAATTGTTTGTTTGAAATCCTCAACTGAAACCAATCTGTGGCCACTGAAATGCGTAGCACAGGAGAGGGTTCAGTGGTAAGTCGATGCCTTATGTCCCAACCAGGGGAGAATAAATAAGTTACTAGAAACAAGTGATTATAGGAGGAAACACATTGTTCACCTTATAGGTAAACCACCACAAGTCAAGCAGTGCTAAATAAGACAGGGGTTGAAATGGGCTGGAGTATGTGGTAACAGTGCCGTCACTGGTGTGCATCATTTTACCACCAGTGTACCATTGGTTGTAAATTTCGACATCTAATTCCTCAAGAAGACTCATGACAGCCTTTTGACTCCTGAAAAAAAAGAACTCAAAATTAACAAAAATAGGTAACTTACTTTTAGATTACATTTAAACAGAAAATGCTACATACAGTTCCATGCAAGTCTCTCATAGAACAGTCTAATTTGATGTCATGTATATCATCAAAAGACTTTTACTGTCTCATAAATTTCAGGGTCCCAAATGCTTCATACCCATTTTGAAATGGTGCCTAACCAACAATGTTTTGTTGCATACCTATTAAATTGATCTTAACTTTTTCCATTAAATTCTAAACATCTTGTAAAATAAACACCGTGGGGAATTTCTAGGGGGTGGGGGTAAGTAATCCCAATCCATGCACAATCCAAGAAGCTCATAAGCTCATCCATGCTGATGTCTGAGCTAATTATTTTGTATTTTTTCCTCACTAAATTAATAAAAAATGAAAAACTAACACCTCTGAACAAACTACATCACCCTTGAGGATTTACTTTTTATTAAAATCATCGCCAGTAGATGAGCATGGGAGCTGGTGCCTTAAGGATTGGTGGAGCCGGGCAACAACTAGCTCAGACAAGGAGGTAACCATGGCAACCCTGCGAGCGGTCACCACCAAGGCACCGTCACACTGGCTGACTCAGTGGAATACTTACCAGCCAATACTTACCTAACCCATCCAAACTTGAGGGAGGGTGGAGTGGGCACAAACGGCTCCAGAATGCACTGCAAGCAAGCTAAGTGCGGCGAAATATCTACGCGAATTGTGCAAGCAAGCAAAAGCACCAAAATCGCGAGGTGCCCAAGCTTAACACGTAGTCGCACCAGGCCACCTGCGACAAATGTCCGCTGACCTAACTTGTCGCGAGGTTAACTTTGCCTAAATGTTATTTAGCCACATAAAACAGCTTACCTGCAAACCCACTGTCCCCCAAGATCCCACCAGTCAGATCCATTTGCAGCTTTCAGCTCTACACTGTCAAGCCTACCTCCAACTCTATCTGTTTAAACAAGAACACAAGAATTTAAGTGGAAATAAGCGCCCACTGCAGATAAGTCATTTCAGGGAGAGAGGAAAATGTAAAGTGTGGTACCAGAAAATATCCACGCCTCTCCTATGGAAGGTTCGAGCAACCCCACCCCACAAGAAATTAAGGGGGTTCATTAAGGGCCAGGCACCCGCAAATTGACAGGCTGTGAATGAGACTATAAGAAAAACTAAAAATGCCCGGCTGAAAAACCCTACCGACCTCCTGCACAAAAACAGACCATTGCAAGAGAAGCCCGCAAATGTTGAGCCATAGCCTGTTAACTATCAGTTTAGATGCATCTGTAACATAACAACACTTTGTTCATAAGAACGGTAAAAAGAATTACATCTGCCTACAAGCCAATTGGCCTATCAGGCCGGAGTTTTTACCTGTTTCCATACCATGAAGCGACTAGGAGTATTTCTACGCTCCCTGGAAATCATGGAATTTTAGTCCATTAGAGGGTTAACCCAGCGTTGAATCGCCAGTATCCACTCATACACCTGGTACTAGTGTTCATAACAATGCATAGAATATTCACACCAATGTAGCAAGTTGTTTGAATAAATCTCAGTGTTTCGATGAACCATTGTCTAGCCACTCAAAATTTATTATAATTATACAATTTCTACCACAAGGACAACTTTCATTGTCACATCATCTGATTACCCAATTTGTCCTGCATAATGAGGTCAAATCAAGAGACACTGTTGCTTACCAGGGATTATAAAAAGAATTATAGAAAATGTCAAACTATCAGTTCTAAAAGTGGATGGCTACAAGAGGAGGCCACTTATAAGAAGTTCCAAGTGTAGTGACTTGACTGGATCAATTTTGGCATATTTTGGAATCGTTGTCCTTAAAGTGAGGTGGTTGCACTGGGAAGTTTTATTATATCTTTATCAAAACCCCCAGCCCCTAAAAATTTTCAAGGCCTTCTTTGGGATGAGTATATATATATGGATATCTCATAGAAGAGCACAATGCATTTTCCTTTCTTATGGTAATTTTTGGATTCATTGTGGGGGAAAGGAATGGAAGGAAGGATTGTCTATCCTGTGAAAGTGTAACAGCCCTCGTAAGCTTGTAATTCTACTAGTAACAGTTGCTATAATTGTTTTAGGGACTAGGGGCATTGTTCCTATTGTTTGTTCTATTGTTTCCACTCATGGGATCTAGCCTTTCACGTGAGAGCTTATGAGAGCTGCTACTATCGCCCCTATCCTGTTAGCATTCTGCATTCTATGCAAGTCATGCCACAGTCTCATACCTTGAGCCTTCATTCCTTATATGCATGCTTGACAAAACGAGTTACTCTCAAAAGTTCCACTACAGGTTCTTGGCGCCAAGCTTTTAAAACTAGCCATGCACAGATAAACCACAAGTCTGACATTTTCAGACTTCAAATATCAGATATTTCCAGGGTTACTTGTTTCCCAATGAGAGGAATGAAGACGTTGGTATATGGGTGGTTATGCCCAAGATCTTTGATGTGGATTCTTACTTTTTTTTCATATAATCCTTTAAACCTTAGGAATTCTACATAGTGAACTTCGCCAGTGGTCCTGGATTCTGTAGTTGCTCCGCAGGCACTTTACGTGCCATGGCTCGCAGGGTTAGGGGGACTCTGGGCATTAAACCTTTTAAGCTTACTATTTTTAATATTGTTTTGCCGTGAGCTGCCTAACATGGTATTTTCCGGCTCATCCTTGATGTAAGAACCTGTGAAACTCATGAGTGACGTAAAACAAAGAACGAACAAGACAACAAAGAACCTCAAAACAATACAGAACACAGAAACAATAGCTCAAAAACAAAGAAAAAAGTCACAGGTTCTTACACCGAGGTAAACCCATTTTTCCCCAAGCAGAATCGTCGTTTCCAAGAAAAGAACACGAAAATAATTTAAGAACAATTTAGAAGTTAAACAGCACACCAAAAATGATCAGTTGGTCCGCATGTGATCACCTTTTTTAAATATTTAATAAAAGGTCATGCACCAATTTATAACTCCAAACAAAATAACAACTTACTGAAATATAGTTTCGTTTGGCTTACCTTTAGCTTCGAGAACCACAAGTTTTGTTTGAGGCCGTTTCTTTAACAATTCGTGCGCGGCAGAGAGACCTGAAATTCCCGCCCCGACGATAATAACATCAACGACTTCAAGTGAATCAGCCATCTCTTCTGAATTTCAGGCGAATCTATCCTCTGTTCCTTGAAGAATATCCATGGAACACTCCTCAGGAGGGAAGGTTCGGTTTGGAAATCGAGTACAATTAAGGAGCCATCAGCAATTTACGTAAACACACTGGCAAACAGAAAAAAATCAACTCCACCGCTCCCTTAGGCATCGCGTCCTGCAATGCCAGAAAAGTAAATAGCCGCGAGAAGTCTGGAACTGGTATGGAGGGAGAGGATCTATAGAGGGGAGGAGGGGGAAAGGAGACATCGTGCAAAGGACTATGTTTTGGGCTGAATTTAATGCAACCTCCAAGGTTATTTGTTATTGCAAGAAATCTGGCCTCATACTGCATTCATTCACAAGGGCCCTCAAAGTCAGCATAACTTTTTCGAGGTGAGATCTTAAACTCCTGGCGGTTTCAAAATGATATCCCCCTTGGATATATAGCTTCAATAAACTAATTATATAGCTACACCAAAATCCATTATTGTCAACAGATGCGTTTTTTTTATTAATTTTTACCAACTGTCCAAATTTAAAAAATTTAAATTTAAAACTCAAACTGTCCAAATTAAGAAAAATCTGGATACGTTCCATAAACCAATCAATTGTTAAGAGAAACTAGTCTGGAGGGCGAAACATTTGCCATGTTCATATATTTTTGGAGGCTGTATAATTAATAGGTAACAGGACTACATGCTGTCCAATTTGGAAATAATTGGATTCAAAAAATTCCTCGGACTGCCAAATTGGACTCGGCCTGTGGCCTTGTCCAATTTCGCAGTCCTCGGAATTTTTCTCATCCAATTATTTTCAAATTGGACAGCATGTAGTCCTATTACATATACTAACACAGTTATTTCTAACAAAGTTGAACCATTATTTGTAGGTTTCTATGGGCATAGATACGTCTTTGGTCTCTTGAATTCTTGAAGAGAATGGGCGATAAATTTAATGGTTATATTAAAAAAGATTCTCTTGAATACACGACTGTCACTCTTTCCTTTGGCTTACGGAATCCACCGCGATGGAGTCCAGAATCCAGGCCTTGGAATCTGGAATCCACAATGTGGAATCAAGAATCCAAGTCCGTCATGGATTACCTTACATTGGGCGAACTCGTCTTTATTTATCATTTTCATGGATGAAACAAGTCAGTTTGTGACAAAATATATATTTATTGATTATATAGATAAATAAATACAATTACATTATATATCGAATGCTTGATATGTGAATAAGGCTCAAATGTAATCTCATTCGGGTTCGATTCTTGTTTTTTATAGCGACTTGCGTTGGAGTTAAACAGCAGGGTATATGAAAATTAAGCTTGCCAGTTAGTTATGTCGCGTGTGAATTATTTTTCTATACTTGTTCGAAAGACCTGTGAATTTTTGTAACCAATGATCATGAGGAAAAACGTGTCATTTTCTTGACCAGTCAAATTTAATGTCGCGTATTCCCAGTTCCCTATACGAGGCACGCCTGCAAGGAATCATGGCATGGTGGAACCTCAATATAATGAACGGAAAGACCAAGAGACTGGAAAAATATGTTCACGCGCTGTAACGCGGTTTTGTCGCATATTCCAGCCTGTTCTAGGCTCTTTTTTCCTTCCTTTCTCCGACTGTATGAGAGCGTGGAACAGACTAACTTGGCAATATAATTTGGTTTTATCAACTGGGTTGATAATGTCAATTGGCCACCGTAAAGAGATTCAAGAGCTGACGTTTCGAGCGTTAGCCCTTCGTCGGAGCGAATCAAGGAATTGTCCTGCCAGCTTTTGACTTTCACTGACAGGCCTTTCAAAAATTGCTCTGGCAGTTGAGTTAGAGAATACAGCCGCCTCAGCTCTCCGGCAACTGCAACTCTCCAAGACGGGAGCGGTGAAAGGCGGCTGTATTAACCAGCTACTAAGCTAACGTAGTCGGGGGGAAAAGTACGATTTGAAAATGGCGTGTTTCAACCTCGTTCCCAGGGTCCTCTCTTTCCCGTCCCCTGGAGCTCTCGCTCCAGGGGACGGTGAGAGAGAGACCGTGGGAACGAGGTTGGGAGTGTTTTCTCGGAGCGCACGATTACTTTCGGAGCACTCGCGAGCGCTTCCGTTAGTTTTTGCTCGGGTGAAAAGTCGGAAATCCCTCGAGTGCTTCAAAGAAGACTGGCATCTGTTCACCCGAATGAACGCTCAGTCAGCTTTAAATAAGGTATTTTCTTAATCCTTCCAATAGACAGACTTGTTCACAAAAAGATAAAGCAGCTGTCCGCTTTCACTAGCAACATGGACACATTTTCTTTTTGATAATTCCAAATCCAACCTGTGAAAAAATGGAACGATAGCGAATCAAATTTAATGGTCTAAACACGAGAAGTTTATAAACTGTGACACGCACGATAACCTCTGCTTTTAAACAACGAAACCATGAGCACTAAAAGTAAACTTAATGGATTCCAGGGGGGTTCAAACTTGTCAATGTAAATTTCATCTGAAACGCTTTCAATCGATTTTCAGAAGTTTCCTAGCCAGAGAAGCAAAGTATTCTGACCCGTACTTGTAGAGCGAAAACGATCCGCGCGATCGCGCACAGATCGGATCGTGTGCCCTTTGGGGAATGCTTGCTACGCAGGGTAACATTTCTCCGCTTCTCTTAACTGGGCCTTTCAACGGCCTGGTTTCACGATGTTTTTTCCAATTCAAACATTTCGATCTACATAAGGAACGCAAGTACTTGACTACTTCGCCACCTATAAGACCCACTGGGCAAACGCAACTCGCCACCACACCCCCATTCTATCCAATTTCTAAATGCTAAATAAGAAGAAACAGAAATCTTTGATTTATTTCGCTGCTATTGACCGCCTACCTTAACTGTGGTACAAATAGATGGCTTGGGAATACCAGAGGGCAGCTTACGACGCAAGCAGCAAATAAAAATTGCAAACAGCAAAACTATTAAGAGGACGAGACCTGCAATACTGAGATGAAGAACAGCGACTAACTCAAGGACTGTGGGAAAAATGATTTTAACATATTGTATGCATGATGTTACCTGCAGACCACAAAAATAACTAGCATAGTGAATCTTATTGGAAACTCAGTTAAAACGATGAATAATAAATATGTTCCTCAGAGCAAAAACAGGAAATTAGTTTGAAGTGATTTCTTTTGAATTTTCCTTTCTCCTGAAATCGAATTGTTACGGGAGAATACAGAGAGAAGATCTAGGTACGAAATTACTGTTGCAATGCAACACAACGCATCTTTAAGGCTGCAAGTTCCTGTTAACATTTTCAGGGAAAGAAATTATATTCATACAAAAATTACTTACGCAATGCCCACGATAGCCCCCACACTCAAACCACTGCCGCCGACATTTGACGCATCAAACCGAACTCCTACGTCATTTGACGCATCAAGCAGACACCTTCCCGGGCACGCGCAAATGCTGTGCAAAGATGTTGACTGTAAAGAATGAAACAAAAAAAAACACACACAAAACAACTTGAATAAGTACCTACATGAGACTGTGAAAGATCAATTTCGATACATTAAAATTCTTCATGCCGTCTGTCACAGATGACAGTTTGAAAAGTTTAGCAAAATGTTTCACAAAATGTTTCACAATCCTTATCAATCTTCCTCACTCAAAGCCATCCTTGTTTCCTCTTAGTTTATTGTTAAATCTTTGATGTTTTTCTTCCTTTGTAAACAATTATTGCACGGTTTCCTGAGATTTGAAGGCAGATTTCATAATTACCAACTGAGTTGATCTCAGTTACGGAGTCTGAAAGACTCAGAATCAGAAGCCTCGATGTATACTTGGTTTAAAAAGCAAACCTTTCTGTACTTTACACTGGTGGATGAAAGTTGTGCAGTCACACAAGTCAACTGTACAGAGACGCAGCCAGGATTTTACAAAAGGAGGGTGACAGTGTATGTCATTGCGTTTATTCTTTGGATTCGCGCGTTTTCAGCACCTGAATATTGTATGTTGTTTACTTAATGTCTCGCAAAGTGTGAGGGGATCACGGGCACCCCAAGACCCCATCCCCCTAGCTAAGCCCTTGCATAGTGGGGGGAGGGGGCATGGGCACCCCAAGACCCCCCCCCCCCCCCAGCTAGGCCCTTGCAAAGTGTGGAGGCCTGTGGATAGATGCTGAACAACATGTTTTTTTGGCACTTACGTAAAAGGAGGAGTCGGAGATCATCGTGTCGACTTTTCCAATTTCTTTTTCATCGCACACCAGGGCAATCGAAGTTTCACTTTGAATATGAAAACAGTTTAATTTATTACTCTATAAACAGTCCCCTACAAGCGATCTGATAGGTTAAATAAAATGTATTTTTTCAACAACTCCGGCGATGGTTTAAGGTGCTTTTGTTAACGTGTACTTGTTTTAATATAGAGTATATGGCATCACAAGAAGGGCTTCCCACTGGAGCTCGAGGTGTTCGCAAAAAAAGGTGTTTCGAAAGGAATCTTTTGCTGGCTGGGGAGGAGTTGTTGGCGTTGCTATTTGGATCCACTGCCACGCCCATTTGTCTCGTTTTCTCATGGTATAAATCTGGCTTGTGAGACCTTGCTTGGAAATAAAACTTTGTGCATGTTTCTCCTAGGAGTGTGTAGCAAATATAATTTTTCCCAGAACTGAATTGAACGTTCCTTTATGCATTCTAGCAAATGGCCTCGTGAAGGTGAGGGGGACCTCAACAGAGCCGTGGAAGTCTATAAGAACAGTTTACAGTCATAGTTACATTTTCCTGTTCCCTGTGACGCCATAAGCCAACAGACACCGTCCATTCTGCTCATCAAGGATACAGTCTGACAGTACACGTTCTCCAATGTTCACGCGAGAGATTTCCGAGGCTGATTTGTGGTTCAACTGACAAACCTGGACAGGAATTGAATCATTAAAAATAATCAAACTGACATGCGGTGTTGATCCGTCATTGACATCAATCGTTATAGTCGTTGCCATCGTTACCGTTATTATCGACATCGTTACATTTCCCCATCGTTAAATTATCGTTATCGTCACCATCACTATCGTTACGTTATCGTTAACGGCATCGTTAATTCGATTGTCATCTGTCATCGTCGCATTCATCGTTAACTGAAAAGGCTCTTCTCAAATAAACCAAAAGAGAAGCATATTTTTAATCTGTAGACTCAAAAATTAAGTATGCACAGCTAAAAGAATAAGCAGAAAAAGAACTTCCTTGATGTTATAATAAGTCGAAATAACATCCACGTTTCTCGTGACCGGCCTCGCTTCGGAGGCAGGCGTCGCTTTCCTTATCTCCCCAATCCTTTCTGTCTTTTACCACTCCCATCCGCTCCCCTTCATGGCCGGATCCAGGAATGTTTGATGGGGGAGGGGGGGGGAGAGGGTCCAAAATTTGACTCAGTTGAGTGGTGATAAGCGATCCTCTCGATAATGAGAATTTCAGCGTCAAACAAGTAGTAAAAGAAATTCGGTTACGGAAGTAAGGGTAAGTCTAACTTACCGCAGCATCTTTGCAAGGGCCTTCCGCGTCTGTCCATGTGCTACATGGGTTCCACTGATAGAAAGTTTGAGCGGAAGATGAATCTGAAATGTTGAATCTGTTCCATTGGAAAACAAATGAACATTTCATGGTGTTTATTGTGACAATTTAGCAAAAACAGTCTACAGGCTCACAATCGAAGCAGAGCTCTCCAGAAATATTTTAACTGTTGAATTAGGACCATTTATTACCATTTATTGATTTTTTTTCATAGAAGCCGACAAAATCTTAGCCTCCTATGCAGGCGTTATTAGGGGATTGCGTTACACTTGTCCCCACAAGTGGTAACACAATCTGGACGCTTTTAACAGGGGTGCCGACAAAAATGTCATCACTTCGGATTTCACTGTTTCATGGGCATCGACAAATAAAAGGGGGGTCCGATTCCTGTGATTGTTGGTTGTGGGTAAGAAATGAAACGTTCCATTGACGAGAACTACTCTTCGAAACCATAGGAGAGAGCGGGCTTTGTAAACAATTTTATCTCTGACCGTCCCTTGCCCACCCTGCAGGCAATATTACTCTTGTTGGTTGCCAAATTAATTTTATAAGGTATTAATGAAAGATAAGGTTTTATACAGTGGCTTTTGGAGAGCGAGAAAACAGCAGGGAGATGGGTCGAGCGACTCAGTCTCTCCAATAAAGACCCCACTGGCCATTTTTTTTTTCGTGTTCTTTCATGGTGCTAACCAAAAGAAAAGCGGGCTCTGGGGACGAGATTGGACTCTCCGATGCCCCTCTTTATTCTCTTCCTTGCCTTTGACATGCGCAGTTGTCTTCGTAATAACTATGGAAACAACAGACAGCCTAAAACAGTCTCTTCACCGACCACGTCTCTCATTTTGTGTTGTTCTCGACAAAAGAACAATAAGATAACCTGGAGGATTTACCATATTAAACTAAAAATAAAATATTGGCAAACTATCATGACTTTCCCACTGTATAAACCAGTGAATAAAAAAAAAAGATAGAAACCTGAATCAGGCTTACCATGTTTTCAATATAATTTGGTTTTATCAACTGGGTTGATAATGTCAATTGGCCACCGTAAAGAGATTCAATTGCTGACGTTTCGAGCGTTAGCCCTTTTTATCAACCCAGTTGATAAAACCAAATTATATTGTTATACTTTCCACCGACGCAGCACCACAGTTTCTTTAGAAACTAATTACCCCCTCTTACCATTTTTTCATTTAGCACACGAAAATAAGTGTTTGTATCGAAGTTCTATAATTATAATATTATAATCGAAGCCGGTGTCTACGAATATAGCCAACGGGGTACAATCGATTCATACAACGAAACCGGATAAACACAAAAAACGCAAAACTTTAGAATCGTGCCAATTTCTGTCGATTGGTCGATCTGGAAATACTGTAGTAGCTCAATAATCTATTGTACCTTGTGATTTTTTTTTTTCAAGCCAGCCCCGAGTTCTATTGACCTCTATTCTCTGCGCGGGCGTTCGCCGTTTCAAGACATTTTACCCCTGCTGTGCATTTCTTCCCGGCCGGCCGGTTTCTCCCAGGTTTACTATGAACTGCGC